>CAWUFW010020893.1:0-137281 GCA_963921515.1 Calotriton arnoldi
GTGATTTTGTCAGCTAAAATTGAGGTTTGCAGGGGATTCTGGGTAAGGAAACATTGGGGGATCCACGCAAGCCATACCTCCCTGGAAGCCCCCGGGTGTCTACTTTTCACAAATGTGTGTGTTTGGTAGGTTTCCCCAGGTGCCGGCAGAGGTAGGGTTCAAAAACTACAGCTAGGCACTTTGCCAAAAAAGGGTCATTTTTCACTGCGAAATTGAGGTGTGACCACGTTGCGTTTTGCGCCGTTTCCTGTCGCAGGCACTAGGCCGACCCACACAAGTGAGGTACCATTTTCTCGTAAGACTTTGGGGAATGCGGGGTGGGTGGAAATTTGTGGATCCACGCAGATTCCAGAACTTTCCACCACAGAAATGTGGGGAAAATGTGTTTTTTTGACAATGTTTTATGTTTGCAAGGGATTCTGGGTAACAGAACCTGGTGGGAGGCAGTCAAGTCACCCCATCCTGGATTCCCCTGGGTGTCTAGTTTTCAAAAATGTATAGGTTTGCTAGGTTTCCCTAGGTGCCGGCAGAGGTAGGGTTCAAAAACTACAGCTAGGCACTTTGCCAAAAAGGGTCATTTTTCACTGCGAAATTGAGGTGTGACCACGTTGCGTTTTGCGCCGTTTCCTGTCGCAGGCACTAGGCCGACCCACACAAGTGAGGTACCATTTTTCTCGTAAGACTTTGGGGAACGCGGGGTGGGTGGAAATTTGTGGATCCACGCAGATTTCAGAACTTGCCACCACAGAAATGTGGGGAAAATGTGGTTTTTTTGACAATGTTTTATGTTTGCAAGGGATTCTGGGTAACATAACCTGGTGGGAGGCAGTCAAGTCACCCCATCCTGGATTCCCCTGGGTGTCTAGTTTTAAAAAATGTATAGGTTTGCTAGGCTTCCCTAGGTGCCGGCAGAGGTAGGGTTCAAAAACTACAGCTAGGCCCTTTGCCAAAAAAGGGTCATTTTTCACTGCGAAATTGAGGTGTGACCACGTTGCGTTTTGCGCCGTTTCCTGTCGCAGGCACTAAGCCGACCCACACAAGTGAGGTACCATTTTTCTCGTAAGACTTTGGGGAACGCGGGGTGGGTGGAAATTTGTGGATCCACGCAGATTCCAGAACTTTCCACCACAGAAATGTGGGGAAAATGTGGTTTTTTTGACAATTTTTTATGTTTGCAAGGGATTCTGGGTAACAGAACCTGGTGGGAGGCAGTCAAGTCACCCCATCCTGGATTCCCCTGGGTGTCTAGTTTTCAAAAATGTATAGGTTTGCTAGGTTTCCCTAGGTGCCGGCAGAGGTAGGGTTCAAAAACTACAGCTAGGCACTTTGCCAAAAAAGGGTCATTTTTCACTGCGAAATTGAGGTGTGACCACGTTGCGTTTTGCGCCGTTTCCTGTCGCAGGCACTAGGCCGACCCACACAAGTGAGGTACCATTTTTCTCGTAAGACTTTGGGGAACGCGGGGTGGGTGGAAATTTGTGGATCCACGCAGATTCCAGAACTTTCCACCACAGAAATGTGGGCAAAATGTGTTTTTTTAACCATTTTTTATGTTTGCAAGGGATTCTGGGTAACAGAACCTGGTGGGAGGCAGTCAAGTCACCCCATCCTGGATTCCCCTGGGTGTCTAGTTTTCAAAAATGTATAGGTTTGCTAGGTTTCCCTAGGTGCCGGCAGAGGTAGGGTTCAAAAACTACAGCTAGGCCCTTTGCCAAAAAGGGTCATTTTTCACTGCGAAAGTGAGGTGTGACCACGTTGCGTTTTGCGCCGTTTCCTGTCGCAGGCACTAAGCCGACCCACACAAGTGAGGTACCATTTTTCTCGTAAGACTTTGGGGAACGCGGGGTGGGTGGAAATTTGTGGATCCACGCAGATTCCAGAACTTTCCACCACAGAAATGTGGGGAAAATGTGGTTTTTTTGACAATTTTTTATGTTTGCAAGGGATTCTGGGTAACAGAACCTGGTGGGAGGCAGTCAAGTCACCCCATCCTGGATTCCCCTGGGTGTCTAGTTTTCAAAAATGTATAGGTTTGCTAGGTTTCCCTAGGTGCCGGCAGAGGTAGGGTTCAAAAACTACAGCTAGGCACTTTGCCAAAAAAGGGTCATTTTTCACTGCGAAATTGAGGTGTGACCACGTTGCGTTTTGCGCCGTTTCCTGTCGCAGGCACTAGGCCGACCCACACAAGTGAGGTACCATTTTTCTCGTAAGACTTTGGGAAACGCGGGGTGGGTGGAAATTTGTGGATCCACGCAGATTCCAGAACTTGCCACCACAGAAATGTGGGGAAAATGTGGTTTTTTTGACAATGTTTTATGTTTGCAAGGGATTCTGGGTAACATAACCTGGTGGGAGGCAGTCAAGTCACCCCATCCTGGATTCCCCTGGGAGTCTAGTTTTAAAAAATGTATAGGTTTGCTAGGCTTCCCTAGGTGCCGGCAGAGGTAGGGTTCAAAAACTACAGCTAGGCCCTTTGCCAAAAAAGGGTCATTTTTCACTGCGAAATTGAGGTGTGACCACGTTGCGTTTTGCGCCGTTTCCTGTCGCAGGCACTAAGCCGACCCACACAAGTGAGGTACCATTTTTCTCGTAAGACTTTGGGGAACGCGGGGTGGGTGGAAATTTGTGGATCCACGCAGATTCCAGAACTTTCCACCACAGAAATGTGGGGAAAATGTGGTTTTTTTGACAATTTTTTATGTTTGCAAGGGATTCTGGGTAACAGAACCTGGTGGGAGGCAGTCAAGTCACCCCATCCTGGATTCCCCTGGGTGTCTAGTTTTCAAAAATGTATAGGTTTGCTAGGTTTCCCTAGGTGCCGGCAGAGGTAGGGTTCAAAAACTACAGCTAGGCACTTTGCCAAAAAAGGGTCATTTTTCACTGCGAAATTGAGGTGTGACCACGTTGCGTTTTGCGCCGTTTCCTGTCGCAGGCACTAGGCCGACCCACACAAGTGAGGTACCATTTTTCTCGTAAGACTTTGGGGAACGCGGGGTGGGTGGAAATTTGTGGATCCACGCAGATTCCAGAACTTGCCACCACAGAAATGTGGGGAAAATGTGGTTTTTTGACAATGTTTTATGTTTGCAAGGGATTCTGGGTAACATAACCTGGTGGGAGGCAGTCAAGTCACCCCATCCTGGATTCCCCTGGGTGTCTAGTTTTCAAAAATGTATAGGTTTGCTAGGTTTCCCTAGGTGCCGGCAGAGCTAGGGTTCAAAAACTACAGCTAGGCACTTTGCCAAAAAAGGGTCATTTTTCACTGCGAAATTGAGGTGTGACCACGTTGCGTTTTGCGCCGTTTCCTGTCGCAGGCACTAGGCCGACCCACACAAGTGAGGTACCATTTTTCTCGTAAGACTTTGGGGAACGCGGGGTGGGTGGAAATTTGTGGATCCACGCAGATTCCAGAACTTTCCACCACAGAAATGTGGGGAAAATGTGTTTTTTTTGACAATTTTTTATGTTTGCAAGGGATTCTGGGTAACAGAACCTGGTGGGAGGCAGTCAAGTCACCCCATCCTGGATTCCCCTGGGTGTCTAGTTTTAAAAATGTATAGGTTTGCTAGGCTTCCCTAGGTGCCGGCAGAGGTAGGGTTCAAAAACTACAGCTAGGCACTTTGCCAAAAAAGGGTCATTTTTCACTGCGAAATTGAGGTGTGTCCACGTTGCGTTTTGCGCCGTTTCCTGTCGCAGGCACTAGGCCGACCCACACAAGTGAGGTACCATTTTTCTCGTAAGACTTTGGGGAACGCGGGGTGGGTGGAAATTTGTGGATCCACGCAGATTCCAGAACTTTCCACCACAGAAATGTGGGGAAAATGTGTTTTTTGGACAGTTTTTATGTTTGCAAGGGATTCTGGGTAACAGAACCTGGTGGGAGGCAGTCAAATCACCCCATCCTGGATTCCCCTGGGTGTCTAGTTTTCAAAAATTTATAGGTTTGCTAGGTTTCCCTAGGTGCCGGCAGAGGTAGGGTTCAAAAACTACAGCTAGGCACTTTGCCAAAAAGGGTCATTTTTCACTGCGAAATTGAGGTGTGACCACGTTGCGTTTTGCGCCGTTTCCTGTCGCAGGCACTAGGCCGACCCACACAAGTGAGGTACCATTTTTCTCGTAAGACTTTGGGGAACGCGGGGTGGGTGGAAATTTGTGGATCCACGCAGATTCCAGAACTTTCCACCACAGAAATGTGGGGAAAATGTGTTTTTTTGACAATGTTTTATGTTTGCAAGGGATTCTGGGTAACAGAACCTGGTGGGAGGCAGTCAAGTCACCCCATCCTGGATTCCCTTGGGTGTCTAGTTTTCAAAAATGTATAGGTTTGCTAGGTTTCCCTAGGTGCCGGCAGAGGTAGGGTTCAAAAACTACAGCTAGGCACTTTGCCAAAAGGGTCATTTTTCACTGCGAAATTGAGGTGTGACCACGTTGCGTTTTGCGCCGTTTCCTGTCGCGGGCACTAGGCCGACCCACACAAGTGAGGTACCATTTTTCTCGTAAGACTTTGGGGAACGCGGGGTGGGTGGAAATTTGTGGATCCACGCAGATTCCAGAACTTTCCACCACAGAAATGTGGGGAAAATGTGTTTTTTTTTACCATTTTTTATGTTTGCAAGGGATTCTGGGTAACAGAACCTGGTGGGAGGCAGTCAAGTCACCCCATCCTGGATTCCCCTGGGTGTCTAGTTTTCAAAAATGTATAGGTTTGCTAGCTTTCCCTAGGTGCCGGCAGAGCTAAGGTTCAAAAACTACACCTAGGCACTTTGCAAAAAAAGAGTAATTTTTCATTGTGAAAATGTGGTACGTCCACGTTGCATTTTGAGCCATTTCCTGTTGTGGGCACAAGGGCTACCCACACAAGTGAGGTACCATTTTTATCGGGAGACTTAGGGTAACACAGAATTGTACAGCAACTGTTATTACCTATTGACTTTCGATGCATTTCTGCCTTCCAAATGAAAGACAATGTGTAAAAAATAAGTCATTTTGAAAAATGACCTATAATTCTCATGCTAGTATGGGTACTCCCAATTTCGGAAATGTGCAAATATCTACTGTTTCTAAAATCTACATTTTGTTCCCATTTCAGAAATACATAGGTGTCTTTCATAACAATTTTTCCATGTATACATTTTCCCAAAATAATTGCTATATACCCGGTACTTAAAAAAAAATCATTGCAAGATGTTGCTCAATTATTGGCTCTGGGTTCGTCGGGTTCTTGGTGAACCTACAAGTCCTATATATCCCCACAACCAGAAAGGTCCAGCGGATATAACGGTATATTGCCTTCAAATAGCTGTCATAATTAGAAGAAGTTACAGGTGAAAACGTTGACACAAATGGCTGTTTTTTTCAACTAATTTTCAATTTTTCCTTTATTTAACTGTTAGTTTCTATAAGGAAAACTTTAAGGATCTACACAAATGACCCCTTGCTGAATTCAGAATTTTGTCTACTTTTCATAAATGTATGGCTTTCCAGGATCCATTATTGGTTTCATACCCATTTCTACCATTAACTGGAAGGAGGTTGAAAGCACAAAAAATAGCAAAAATAGGCTATGTCCCAGAAAAATGCCAAAACTGTGTAAAAAAAGTTGGTTTTCTGACAAAAGTCTGCTTGTCCCTGAAAGCTGGGAAGATGGTGATTTCATCCCCACAACCCCTTTTTTGATGCCATTTGCAGGGAAAAATCAAGACGCTTTCATCTGTAGCCCTTTTTTCGCATTTTTCCAAAAAAACCAAAAATTTAGCTGTATTTTGACTAATTTCTGGGTCCCCTCCAGGGGAATCCACAAACCCTGGGTACCTTTACAATCCCCATGATGTTAGAAAAAAAGGACGCAAATTTGGCATGGATACCTTATGTGGTCAAAAAGTTACAGGGGCCTAAGCGCGCACTACCCCAAATAGCCAAAAAAAGGCTTAGCACAGGAGGGGAAAAGGCCTAGCAGCGAAGGGGTTAAAGCAGTCTTTTACACTCTATAAAAGTGTGTGTTGTGCTTATGTCAGAACACCCGTTAATTTTGACTGTGCGCTGACTGTGACTCGTTAACTGGAGTTCTGAAGCACAAAAAAATTCTACAAGTTGTTCCAGCCTCGCAGCTCACTGAAGCGAGAGTAAAATAAACACGAGGAAGACACCAAAGGAAAAGAAAAATACTGCACAGACGCCAGAAATCTGTGCTAAGTGTTTCATCTGCTTCAAGTCATCTGCTTCAAGTCATTGAAAGACTAATGCCTGAGAGGAGATTAGGAATAGAAAGGCCCATAGATTAGGAATTCTATGGGCCTTTCTGTCCTACAAAGCCCCTCTGTAACAACCTCGGCACTGTCAGCACCCTCCACAGCTTGCACGGTGCCCTAGACGTTGTCTTGGCTGCTGTGCCACTGTGGCAGGTCTTTCCCTGGTGCACCAAGGATACTTGCACCTCACAACCACAAAAGCTGGAGATGGCCACCATTCGTCCAAGCAACAGGCTACCAGCACCTCCACCCACTGTGCCAACATCTGTCGACTTTCATATCCGCAGTGGGGATCTGTGCCACTTGGGGTGTAAATTCTTTCATCGTCTACAAGCTCTTCCCTGGAACGAAATTAAACAATCGGCATTGACACAAAAGGAATCACTTTTAAATGTTTTCTAAAACATCATAGGCTCGTAGGCTTTCAAGTCAGATGAACATCACCAAATACAATATAACAGTTCTCATCTGACATCAAGTCAGCTTACTCGGTTTACTCAGTCCAACGGATGCAGCAGGCGACTTACTGGTCTGGTAGGTTAACAGGAGAACGTTAGAACCATGTGCAGTTATTGCTTGCTCCACCACACCCAAGATTCAGGAACAAGACAGAGTCTACACAACCTCCCAGTTACATACACTACAAACCACCCAGCCAGGGTTGCGTCTCTGACCGAAAAGTTCCTGTGCACGAGGACATGGAAAGGAGCATGGGCTGGTGTAGTGAGGTTACTTCTCATCCTGCTCAGCTTTAGAGAGACCGATGGGGAAGACCTTCCCATTTTTAAAGAGGTAGTGCAGACAGTCATTGCCACACACGTTTAGCACGTTCTACCCACCAATTCGTTCCCTTAAAAAAGGTAGAAGGTAGACCCTAAAATGGTTGAAGGATTAAAAGCCAAAAGTGATGAATCACTACTGGATGAAGCGCGGGCTGGCGGGGCAGCCTATGCACTCAAGCGGAACAGTGGATGTACGCACATCTTTGACATCGCCTGGCACCTACTTTCCAGATACATCACAACTTTCCACATTCAACTAACTAGGTTATTCCATAAGAATGGAGTCAACAGCCCCCCCAAGAACGGGACTGTCTCTATCTTCGCCCGCCTCACAACAATGTTTTTAAATTGTAGAGTACCCCTGACGAAGGGCCAGGAACAGGCCCGAAATGCATTGGGTTATCAGGACTAACGAATGAGGATTGCTTATGTATAATTCCGCACTACAGTATAAGGCCAGGATTGGCATGTCTGCAGCATTTAAGGATACAGTAAAATACATAAGATGTCTCTCATGTGACAAGAGGACAACGGATGAAAAAGTGAAACTTGGATGAAATTGGAATAAAAATGATTAAATTGGATTAATTTTTGGCATCAGAGTTATGCTTGAATAATGCTGTGCGTCCGACATTGGGGTGATATGTTGCCCCATCTCAACAGGTTTAATTATCCATGTGGTTTAGGGCAGACCACGATTCCGGGCTTGCACGCAATCAGATTTAAAGGAGGCATAAGAGTTTATAAAAAGAAAAAACTGGTGTGCACTCTGTCAAACCCCCTCTTGTTTGCATCCATGTCTTCAGCAACACAAAATTCCAGAGCAGGTAACAACCTAATCAATTCTATAAATTGAGGTGCAGGTTTACTCTGAATAAAATTATAGAGCAAAAGTTCTAGATTACACTTGTTTGAAGAAATAACAACTATATATGAAGTCTTGTTCAATGGAGCAATGAGATATAGTTATTGTCAAGACAGAATCATGTCACTCTCAAAACCTGACGTTGGAGCCCAGGCCTGCATGCTTCATTTTTATACTCTCCCAACGATGTATAGGACACAGAACAATGGAACGCTTGTTGGTTCTCCTATTCCAAGTCCAGCACATGTTTCGGCTAGGTTCTCATACTTTATGTAAGTGGTGAAGTATTTTATAATAAATGTTTTGTATTAATACGACATTAAAACATAGGCATGCTAATGCTATTTGTGGAGAGAAATTATGGTTATCCACGTTTAGATTAAATATAATTATGTAGGCCTGAATTTTAAAATGTCGAATATTTGCCATCTTGCTTTGTCACACATAATCATTTCATTTTTAGGCAAGCTGGAATTCTAATTATCAAACACAGTGTTCTTTTTCCTTCTTCCCCATGTGAGGAAATGTTTCCTTTTTTGTGACATTTGTGAAATGTTCTAATGAATAGTGTATTTAAGAGACACCTGCAGTGTGCAGGCTAGTCCTTGTATTTTATCATGTCACAGATAGTGTAAGTTTGAAGGACACAGAGAGAAGCTTGCATTGTGTGAAACGTTGAGAGCCAAACAAATACTCAACTGTATCGTTTCATTTTAACCTGATTGGACAGCAGTCACGGCCAGCATGACTCGCGGGTGGGGATATGGGGGGGAGGGGGGTCGCGCGGGGAGGTGGTCGCGCGTGGGGGGTTAATTTAATCCCCCAAAAAAATAATTAAACTCACGTCTCCTCTCGATACAGGAAGCAGGCAGCCCCCCTCCCCTCCCCTAAGCCAATCACAACGCTGCAATGGCAGCGTTGTGATTGGCTAGGACGCCGACCCCACAGGCGTCTATGGGTAGGCAGAGTGCGTATGACTAGTTTGGTCGGCACTGGGGCCGACCAAACAGTCAGCGCACTCAGAGTGGGCAAACCACTCCTCCTCTGGACTCCTGCAGGACAGTCCGCCCGCCCCCAACCAGGCATACTCTTCTGCTTCCTCGCAGTGTGAGAAGCAGAAACATAAAATGGTATTTAAAATACCATTTTATGTTTCTGCTTCTCGCACTGCGAGAAAGCAGTGGGGCGACGCTCCTCCGCCCACGTGGAGGAGCCACCCCTGTTGGACAGTCTTATGTGAAATACCTGTTGGTGTGTAATGTAAGAACCTGGCTCTATATATACTACACCAAAATGAGGTATAGTGTGTATAGGGTTGAGGTGACTCCAGAGGTAGGCAGAGGTTAAAGTTAGATAGAACCTTACTCTCTAATAGTGGTAGCTTGGTCGAGCAGTAAGGCAGTATCAGAGGACAGTGTTAAGCATTTGATGTACACACTCAGTCAGCAAATGAATTCACACACTCAAGAACTGAACTCTAGTCCAATTGTTTTTGTATAAAAATATATTGTTGTTTTATTTTAGAACCAAGCAAGCCTGGCACAGGTAAGCATAAAATACTTTGTAGTAATGTTACTGAATGTCGAACAGTTTGAAAATGCCAATGGAAATTGTACTTTGTTTGATTTACAGGGTAGCAGTAGTATGCAACACTTAGCAAATGCAGTACATTGGAATGAATAGGCTTTTTCAGTAAATTGCAGGTAAGTTACTTTTACGTTACTTTTTCTAACTAGTGCTGGATGCCTAGATTAAGCACTGGGACATTTCCTGAAAACAGGTGAGTAAATGCATTTTTGTTATTCGTGCGATTTTAAAAGAATATTTTCAGATTTCAAAACTCCACACAGTTGTTTTCTGGAAGAAAAATTGTCAATGTTATCCTATGGAGGAAAAACAGGTTATCGGTTTACAGGTAAGTAATCATCTGTGGGAGTTAAGGTTCTGGGGTTAGACTCAGGGGTCCCGAGGGTCAGGGATGCACTTTTGTTTCACCCTCAGCAGCACTAGGGCGGCCGGGTGCAGAGTGTTGAGGCCCAATGTTATCCTATGGAGGATAGGGGGCCTCCGGTTGGTGGCTGCTGGCAAGCAGGCCACACGGCTGTGGGAGCAAAGCTCCTAGGGTTTAGGTCAGGGCAAATTGGGAAACAAGCCAGCACAAAAGGTGCACCCTCAGCGGCGCTGGGGCGGCCGGGTGCAGAGTGCTGTTTTGGCGTCGGGTGCCCTGTTGTTTTCAATGGGGATTTTCGGTTTTGGTTTTTAGCTGCAGGCTCGGTCTAGGAAGACTTCCGGGAGGAACCAACAGCTGGGCAGGTAAGTTGGAGGGCTCGGGGATGTAGGTGCACCTCGGGTTCTTTTCTCCAGGGCGCAGGGCGGCTGGATGCAGGGGTGTCTTTTGAGGTCGGATTTCACCTTACAGGCCACTCGCGGTTGGGGGGGGTCTCCGTGCAGAGGCTGCAGGTGACGTCGGGGAGTCCTGGAGGGGTCAACCCACAGTGGACTTGGACTCTGGGGTGCTTGGGGACCTCGCTGGAACCGGTGGGCCACTCGAACTCGGGCCGTAGGCGACGGGTGCAGTGGTGTTTCCAGGCGTCGAGTTTCTTTGTCCTCAGCAGACTCCGAGTCTTGCTTTGGAGTTTCTTTTAAACAGAACTGCTGTTCACAGGAGATCCGGTCTTTGTTGAAGGCAGCCAGTCCTCCCAGGGGTTCTGGAGGTCGCTGACTGCAGGACAAGGTGACTTTTGGCGCAGGATCTCTGAAAACTGCAGACGGGCCGGTAGGGCTGGGGCCAAGTCAGTTGTTCTCTGCAGTCTTCTCTGCTGGGCGTCTTCTTTCGTCCTTCTTCTTCGTAGGTTGCGGGAATCTGAGTTCTTGGTTCAGGGCTGCCCCCTAAATACTGTATTTAGGGGGCGTTTTAGGGGTCTTGAGGTCAGTAGCCAATGGGCTACAGACCCTAGGGTGACTACACCCTTGGTGTGCTCACCCCGCGTGGGGGAGTGAGCACAATCCCTAGTCCTGATTGGGGAGTGCCTGCCATCTGCAAGATGGCGAGTACTGGAGAGTGGGCTTCACCTCGCCTCCCCACCTGAGGGTGGAGCTGGCAGAGGTGGGCACACCTCCTGGGCTGGCTAGTTTTCCCGCCTGTCTTCCCGCCAAAAGGGAGGGGAGACAGGAAGGGGGCCTGCTTCTGATAGCACGAGAGGCTGGGGTTCGCATTACAAAGGCTGCCAGGCCTTTGAAGCTCCCCTGCACAGATGGCTCTTCCTGGCCTGGGGGAGGTGTGAACACCTCTGCCCAGGAAAGGCTTTGTTTCTGGGCTCAGGGAGCGTAGGCTCCCACCCGAGGGGTCTAGAAACATGTCTTGTGGTGGCAGGCTGGTGTGTACCAGTCAGGGAACACACCAGAGGCTGGTCATTTTTCAGGGGGCATCTCAAAGATGCCCTCTGTGTGCATTTTTCATTAAATCCCACACTGGCATCAGTGTGGGTTTAATGTGCTGAGAAGTTTGATACCAAACTTCTCAGTTTTCAGGGTAGCCATTATGGTGCTGTGGAGTTCGTAATGACAAGCTTCCAGCACCATATACTCTTAATGGCAGCACTGCACTTACAATGTCCAAGAATGGACACTGTAGGGGTACAGGGCTCATGCACCTGTACCCTCACCACTGGCATAGGGCACCCAGCTAGAGGGGTGACTGATCTATGCCAGGGCAGGGGGTTGTAGGCATGGCACACAGGGATGTGTTACCAAAGGGGATGATGGACGGAGCGTTAGAGCAAATCAAACACTCACCCCCAGTCAACTGATCTGGGTTTAATCCATCATCATTCTTTAGCTCACTCCACCACCCCAGTTCAGACATGGCCATATGCAAATCAGTCTGACCCTGTGCCTCATGGGAACAGTCCAGCCTGAACTGCCAAGCCATGTCTTCCCTGGACCAGAAACAAGCATCCTGGGACCGGTTTCGGGTTCATAACCCTCATCAGCCAGGCTATCTTGAATCCAGTGGTAAAGTGAGCAAGGGACCCACGTCTGGGCATACCCTGCCAACTTAGGGCGAACAAAGCGATACCAAAGGGGATGATGGACGGAGCGTTAGAGCAAATCAAACACTCACCCCCAGTCAACTGATCTGGGTTTAATCCATCAAAATTCTTTAGCTCACTCCACCACCCCAGTTCAGACATGGCCATATGCAAATCAGTCTGACCCTGTGCCTCATGGGAACAGTCCAGCCCGAACTGCCAAGCCATGTCTTCCCTGGACCGGAAACAAGCATCCTGGGACCGGTTTCGGGTTCATAACCCTCATCAGCCAGGCTATCTTGAATCCAGTGACAAAGTGAGCAAGGGACCCACGTCTGGGCATACCCTGCCAACTTAGGGCAAACAAGCGATACCAAAGGGGATGATGGACAGAGCGTTAGAGCAAATCAAACACTCACCCCCAGTCAACTGATCTGGGTTTAATCCATCATCATTCTTTAGCTCACTCCACCACCCCAGTTCAGACATGGCCATATGCAAATCAGTCTGACCCTGTGCCTCATGGGAACAGTCCAGCCCGAACTGCCAAGCCATGTCTTCCCTGGACCGGAAACAAGCATCCTGGAACCGGTTTCGGATTCATAACCCTCATCAGCCAGGCTATCTTGAATCCAGTGGCAAAGTGAGCAAGGGACCCACGTCTGGGCATACCCTGCCAACTAAGGGCGAACAAAGCGATACCAAAGGGGATGATGGACGGAGCGTTAGAGCAAGTCAAACACTCACCCCCAGTCAACTGATCTGAGTTTAATCCATCATCATTCTTTAGCTCACTCCACCACCCCAGTTCAGACATGGTCATATGCAAATCAGTCTGACCCTGTGCCTCATGGGAACAGTCCAGCCCGAACTGCCAAGCCATGTCTTCCCTGGACCGGAAACAAGCATCCTGGGACCAGTTTCGGGTTCATAACCCTCATCAGCCAGGCTATCTTGAATCCAGTGGCAAAGTGAGCAAGGGACCCACGTCTGGGCATACCCTGGCTGATGAGGGTTTTGAACCCGAAACCGGTCCCAGGATGCTTGTTTCCGGTCCAGGGAAGACATGGCTTGGCAGTTCGGGCTGGACTGTTCCCATGAGGCACAGGGTCAGACTGATTTGCATATGGCCATGTCTGAACTGGGGTGGTGGAGTGAGCTAAAGAATGATGATGGGTTAAACCCAGATCAGTTGACTGGGGGTGAGTGTTTGATTTGCTCTAACGCTCCATCCATCATCCCTTTAGTATCGCTTGTTCGCCCTAAGTTGGCAGGGTATGCCCAGACGTGGGTCCACTTGCTCACTTTGCCACTGGATTCAAGATAGCCTGGCTGATGAGGGTTTTGAACCCGAGACCGGTCCCAGGATGCTTGTTTCTGGTCCAGGAAGACATGGCTTGTCAGTTCGGGCTGGACTGTTCCCATGAGGCACAGGATCAGACTGATTTGCATATGGCCATGTCTGAACGGGGTGGTGGAGTGAGCTAAAGAATGATGATGGCTTAAACCCAGATCAGTTGACTGGGGGTGAGTGTTTGATTTGCTCTAACGCTCCGTCCATCGTCCCTTTGGTATCGCATTGTTAGCCCTAAGTTGGCAGGGTATGCCCAGGCGTGGGTCCCTGGCTCACTTTGCCACTGGATTCAAGATAGCCTGGCTGATGAGGGTTTTGAACCCGAGACCGGTCCCAGGATGCTGTTTCAGGTCCAGGAAGACATGGCTTGGCAGTTCGAGCTGGACTGTTCCCATGAGGCACAGGGTCAGACTGATTTGCATATGGCATGTCGAACGGGTGGTGGAGTGAGCTAAAGAATGATGATGGATTAAACCCAGATCAGTTGACTGGGGAGTGAGTGTTTGATTTGCTCTAACGCTCCGTCCATCGTCCCCTTTGGTATCGCTTGTTCGCCCTAAGCTGGCAGGGTATGCCCAGACGTGGGTCCCTTGCTCACTTTGCCACTGGATTCAAGATAGACTGGCTGATGAGGGTTTGAACCCGAAGCCGGTCCCAGGATGCTGTTTCCGGTCCAGGGAGGACATGGCTTGGCAGTTCGGGCTGGACTGTTCCCATGAGGCACAGGGTCAGACTGATTTGCATATGGCCATGTCTGAACTGGGGTGGTGGAGTGAGCTAAAGAATGATGATGGATTAAACCCAGATCAGTTGACTGGGGGTGAGTGTTTGATTTGCTCTAACGCTCCGTCCATCGTCACCTTTGGTATCGCTTTGCTCGTCCTAAGTTGGCAGGGTATGCCCAGACGTGGGTCCCTTGCTCACTTTGCCACTAGATTCAAGATAGCCTGGCTGATGAGGGTTTGGAACCCGAAACCGGTCCCAGGATGCTTGTTTCCGGTCCAGGGAAGACATGGCTTGGCAGTTCGGGCTGGACTGTTCCCATGAGGCACTGGGTCAGACTGATTTGCATATGGCCATGTCTGAACTGGGGTGGTTGAGTGAGCTAAAGAATGATGATGGATTAAACCCAGATCAGTTGACTGGGGGTGAGTGTTTGATATGCTCTAAGGCTCCGTCCATCGTCCCCTTTGGTATCGCTTTGTTCGCCCTAAGTTGGCAGGGTATGCCCAGACGTGGGTCCCTTGCTCACTTTGCCACTGGATTCAAGATAGCCTGGCTGATGAGGGTTTTGAACCCGAAACCGGTCCCAGGATGCTTGTTTCCGGTCCAGGGAAGACATGGCTTGGCAGTTCGGGCTGGACTGTTCCCATGAGGCACAGGGTCAGACTGATTTGCATATGGCCATGTCTGAACTGGGGTGGTGGAGTGAGCTAAAGAATGATGATGGATTAAACCCAGATCAGTTGACTGGGGGTGAGTGTTTGATTTGCTCTAACGCTCCGTCCATCGTCCCCTTTGGTATCGCTTTGTTCGCCCTAAGGTGGCAGGGTATGCCCAGACGTGGGTCCCTTGCTCACTTTGCCACTGGATTCAAGATAGCCTGGCTGATGAGGGTTTTGAACCCGAAACCGGTCCCAGGATGCTTGTTTCCCGTCCAGGGAAGACATGGCTTGGCAGTTCGGGCTGGACTGTTCCCATGAGGCACAGGGTCAGACTGATTTGCATATGGCCATGTCTGAACTGGGGTGGTGGAGTGAGCTAAAGAATGATGATGGATTAAACCCAGATCAGTTGACTGGGGGTGAGTGTTTGATTTGCTCTAACGCTCCGTCCATCGTCCCCTTTGGTATCGCTTTGTTCGCCCTAAGTTGGCAGGGTATGCCCAGACGTGGGTCCCTTGCTCACTTTGCCACTGGATTCAAGATAGCCTGGCTGATGAGGGTTTTGAACCCAAAACCGGTCCCCGGATGCTTGTTTCCGGTCCAGGGAAGACATGGCTTGGCAGTTCGGGCTGGACTGTTCCCATGAGGCACAGGGTCAGACTGATTTGCATATGGCCATGTCTGAACTGGGGTGGTGGAGTGAGCTAAAGAATGATGATGGATTAAACCCAGATCAGTTGACTGGGGGTGAGTGTTTGATTTGCTCTAACACTCTGTCCATCGTCCCCTTTGATATCGCTTTGTTCGCTCTAAGTTGGCAGGGTATGCCTAGACGTGGGTCCCTTGCTCACTTTGCCACTGGATTCAAGATAGCCTGGCTGATGAGGGTTTTGAACCCGAAACCGGTCCCAGGATGCTTGTTTCCGGTCCAGGGAAGACATGGCTTGGCAGTTCGGGCTGGACTGTTCCCATGAGGCACAGGGTCAGACTGATTTGCATATGGCCATGTCTGAACTGGGGTGGTGGAGTGAGCTAAAGAATGATGATGGATTAAACCCAGATCAGTTGACTGGGGGTGAGTGTTTGATTTGCTCTAACGCTCCGTCCATCGTCCCCTTTGGTATACACAGGGATGTGTGCCATGTCGACTCTTCACTTTGTTCTGCACCAAAACACGCAGCCTGCAAAGGCAGTGTGTGTGTGAAAAGGTACAGGGCCTCTAAGGGTGGCACAATAAGTGCTGCAGCCCTTAGAGGTCTTCCCTGGTCACAGTGCCCTGGGTACCTGTGGTACCATTTACCAGGGGCTGACCTGTGGCTAGAGATGCCAATTGGGTTAGTTTTGGGGAAAGAACACAGGCCCTGGGAACCTGATTGGCAGGGACCCAGGGCACATCAAGTCAAAGTGCATCAGTGGTCTGGCAAAAAGTGGGGGGGTTACTGCAACCGAAACCCACTTCCTTACATGTAAATGTTGGCGTTTGAGCATGGACGTCATTTCGGGTCGCCAGCGGTTGCATGTGCGACCCTTGTCTTGCTCCTTCTTACCCCTGGCACTGCCTTTGCGACCACTGGACTCAGAGTTGGCAAAATCAGTGCCAGTAACCAGGGCACACATCCTAAAAAAATAAATCGGGAGACTAACCAAGTTAGACAGTATGTTTTAGAACTTGGGTATCTAGTTGACAGAGATATGCACCCTGTCCAAGTAGGGACCCCATTCCTAGTCAGGGTAAGTCACAACACAACACAAATTATCCAGTGCTCACCCTCTGGTAGCTTGGCCCAGAGAAGGCAGGCTTAATTTAGAAAGCAATGTGTAAGTCTGAGCCAAATCTGCTTAAAGATCTTTCACACTTTTGGGTAAGTAGCAAGGCAGGTGCCAAAGTCCTAGTAGTGTAATTACTTTACTACTACTCAACTTCCGGTCTGATGTATTTCGTGCTTCTGAGTGTGCTCAGATGGCATGGATGTGGTGTAATAATTTTGTAGATGTCAACTAAAAGCTTGGTGCTGTGTGATCTACAAGTACTGAGTGCTGTTGTATGTGGTTCTTGTGTCAGTGGGGTTGCTGCATAGGCTGTTTGGGCTAGGGTTCTGATTGGCTACTAAGGCTAGGGTTTCCTATTGGACTTAGAGATTAGGGCTTTGGCATTGATTGGCTGTTATGGCTCGGGCTGTGATTGGTTAATAGGGCCAGGTCTCCTATTGGCTTTAAGGTTTAGGGTTAGGGTTCTGAATAGTTACAGTTAGGGCTAGGGTTCCATTGGCCAATAGGAAAATTTTAAGCATAGGGTTCAGGGCGTCTCAGCCGTGCTTCAAGGTTAGGGTGGGAGAGGACAAAGGCAGTTGCCTCTTTAGGTTGGGTAGAAAGGGCAAGGGCAGTTGCCTGTTTGAGCCAGGTCAGGCCTTGTGTCAGAAATGCTGCCCAATTTTCACTTACGAGCTACCACCTTAAGCCCTCCACATCTGTCACCATCCAAACACAATATCTGCAAAGGCATTCTACTCCTGGACCACATACAAACCTCATACAGATTTCAATGTGTATTGAACCACTTCAAAACTTCACAAACCACACCTACACACAATTCTACCCCAACTACAACACTATGGCACCTGCATTCTCACACAAAACTCAACTCTGTTGTATACCACTAACACATCACAAACACAAGACAAAACTACATTATACATAACTTTGATGCATCCAGTCACACACTCCTTGTTCAAAGAAGACACCAGGCCTATCTTCTACTTGCTCATAAGAGATCCCCTTTTATCATGACTAAATCAATACTCAGCTTTCCATCACACCATCCACCAACACCACCTCCTCTTTTTACCAATTACACACAACCATACAATCCTTACACACCACTCCACCACACACATTACCTATTCCAGTGATCAAATCTAACACAAACACACATAACTCTTGTCCATCCCCTCTTACATACCACATACTCTTCTCCAAAACACATCACCACCCCTGTACTATTCAAATACCACTCACTAGAAGCACTGCACATACCAGTCGTTCACAGAAAACCACTACATCAATATCTCCTCTCACTACTCCACCAAAACAAAACACACAAATCTCAATATATTATATTCCTTACACATATATTCCCTTACTATGTAATCATGTATCTATACATTTATTATTTTAGTCCTATTGTACAAGAAAAACAAATTACTCTCTCAAAAGCTTTACTCTGTCCTACCATCACCCTATACCTCTAACAATATATCCTCTATCCCCACTCTCTCTCATCCCAAACCCTTTCTACTACTATGATCTCCAAAATAACCCTTCCTAGACTCCTCCCTCCTCTACACCTCCTGGCTCACCCCAAACATCAGTTTACTACTATGATCTCCCAAACAACCATACTAATTTCTCCCTCATGTTATCTCTCCTTTGACTCATACCAAACCACATTTTCCTACTCTGATTCTCTTTCTCCCTAATCCGTTTCTACAGGCTCTTCCCTCCTCCATATCTCCTTTACTCATCCCAGACCTCTATTTACTACTATGATCTCCCAATTAATACTTATGGGTTTCTTCCCTCTTCTATCCCTCCATTAATCTATTCAATCCAACTAACAGACTCACGTGTCCTCCGCTCAAATTAACTCATACCTCCATATACTAATACTAATACTAATACTAATGCTATACTCATATTTCCCTATACTAATCCACCACTAATCCTTTTGGGTTCAGGAGTAGCGTGCTACTCGCCAAAAGGCTCTTCGACGTCTCATCAGGGGTAGTAAAGGCTATATAAATACAATTACAATTAAAGTATTTGTGCAATAACTAATACATCAACATGGTGAAAACACCACAAAAGACTCCACAACAGTTCAGGAACTATTTATCTGAGTAAAATTAGGCCGAAAAAACAAAAATCCATGTGTAGAAGTTGAGATATTGAATTTTGAAGAAACAAATGCAGTAAAGCACTTAGAAGCAAGTACCGCTAAAAATATAAATTTAGGTTGCTCTGGGCCACGTCAAAGTCAAAGTTCGGGCCAACCCCGATGGTGCTCCGGCTGGCTATAGGTCCCACGCAGGCCCTGGTGAACAAAGTACCTTTCCTGGTCACAAGCAGCGGTCCATCTGCTCCATGCAGTGAAGGCGATGTGTCAGTTCCAAAGACAGGTGACTGAGTTGAGCGATGCACTGGTGTCGAAGGGGCTGCGTCGATCTCACCAAGCTGCAGCAGCAGCGATACGCTGTTTGATGCATTAGTCTCTAGATGCAAAGCGCTGGTTCTGATGCGATGCACCGATTTTCCTCCCACAAGCGGGTTGATGTGCCGGTTCTGCTACACACAGACAGGAGCTGCATCAAAATCCATGTTGCAAAGTACCTGGGCAACTTCCAGTGAATCAGGCACAGGAGCAGGGGTAGAGACTTTGATATCCCTGAGTCTCAAGCAACAGGAGGCAAGCTAACAAGCCCTTGGAGATCACCTGGAGGAAGGCAGAGTCCAACTCTCCTTCAGCAGAGTCAGAGAGCAGCAGGCAGCAGGGAAACAACCAGAAAAAAGGTGGCCTTCCAGATCAGCAGTACAGTTGAGACTTTTGAGCAGCACAGCAGTTCTTCTGACAGAGGTTCAGGTGTAGGTCCAGAATTGCCTGATTTGTGTGGATCAGGGACCCAGTACTTTTTACCCAAAAAATATATTTGAAATGAAGGTGACCTCAAAGGCTGGCCTCTGAAGTGAACACAATCCCTTTCAGCCCAGTCATGTCTGCCAGGCTGACACTGGAAGGTAAATCAGTGCTTTGTGTGTGGACAGGACACTACCTATCGAAGTGTAAGTGTCAGCCCCTACCATTCCTCCCTGCCCAGGAAGACCCACTCGAATGTAAATGAATGCACATGAGTGCTCAGAATGTAGATGAGCCTCACCTTTCTGTGTTTGTGGCTGTCGAGAGGGAATGCACAAAGTGTAGCTGTCGCCCAACCCAGATATGTATTGGAGACAGGCTGAAAGGCACAAAAGAGCTAAGAGAAGAGAAATGTCCACTTTCTAAAAGTGGCATTTCTAAACCAGTAATGTTAAATCTAACTTCATCCCTTAAAGAAGATTTATCAAGACCATTCCAAACAAATTAAACATGAAAAAGCTATTCCTCACTGATCTGGAATTACAGCTTAAAAGGGTATTAAGGAATTCTCAATGCCAGCCTATGAGAGGAGTGGGCCTCACAGTAGTGAAAAACAAATTAGGCTGTTTATCACTACCAGGACATGTAAAACATAAAAGTAAATATCCTACCTTTTACTTACATAGCACACTGCCCTTTGGGTTAGCAGGTGCCTTCCTTAGGTATGACTTATATGTAATAAATGGGGGGTTTAAGGCTCAGCAAATGCAAGGTCGATGTAATAGTAAGCTGCACACACAGGCCTTGCAAGGGCAGGCCTGAGACAGGTTTGAAAGGCTACTTGTGTGGGTGGCACAACTAATGCTACAGGCCCACTAGTTGCATTTACTTTACAGGCTCGGGGTACATGGTATACCACTCTACAAGGGAATTATAGGTAAATTAAATATACCAAACAGTTGTAAGTCAATCATAACATGTTTAGGGGAGAGAGCACAAGCACTTCAGCACTGGTTAGCAGTGGTAAAGTGCTTAGAGTCCTAAAACCAGCAAAGACAAGTACAGAAAAATAAAGGGAGGCAGGCACAAATCTGGGGAAAGACCACCCTAAGGCTGTCAGGTCTAACAGTATGCAAGTGACATCAAGGTGCGTGACATCACAGACTGTGACATCATGACACATGACATTGCACAAAGTGACATCACAGGAAGTGGCATCACAAGAAGCAACATCAGATCTTAACACTTCACACATATGTTTAGCAGGTCTATCTTGAGATTTAAGAAAGGAGAGTTTGCGTCAAGTTTGTGCCAAAAAAGTAATGCATCCCAACGTAAAATCTGGGTCTTAACTCATACTTTTTCTTTTTTTAAACTCTGCAGCAAAGAAATTGGCAACAAGGAGAAATGTGGCAGTATATCTGTTCTGCTTAATTGGTTGCAAATTCTGCATTTTAAATTAACTTATGTGACTAAGGCTCCTACTGCAGAGATCTCAGTGTGCCCAGTAAATCTCAGAGGATAATAATAATAATGGAATGATAACTCTGGTGGTTAACACATCCAAGTAGCATTGAGGGTTAATGTGTCTCCTGCAAAGCACATCATGTAACATGCAGAGGACAGATTTGTATTTTATGTAGCTAGGTAAGTGGGTTACTGCTTTTAACACAGAGATCCTTTTGTTACTTGCAGTTCATAAATTGTAATCCTTCTAACATTGCACAGTGAGCTATGAATGGCATGTGACTCCTGCACCTTGTAACTCTTACTGTCTTAAGTAACACATCATGTACATCACTGTTACTCAAAGTACGGCCTGGGGGCCGCATGCGTCCCTCCCGACCTTTACATTAGGCCCCCTGGTCAACAGCAGCTGTGAGCTGCTCTTTACTCGTCTCAGCACTAACAATAAAAGGATGACAAATAAACAGTCAAGCATCTATTTGAATGTGAGTGTGTGTTTAAGGAAGGAATTAACTAGGAAGTTACGCACTGCTCAACTTTAGGTACATCTTCGTTTTAAAAGACATATTGCAGCAAAAGTGTGAAAATATGATAGTCGCTCCAAAATTCAAAAAGTGTATTTAACATGCAGAACCTTTTCATATTAATACATCAGATGATATCACAATCTATATTATATAAAGAAGTATTATTTTAAAAGTGATAGTTTTCAAACATGAATTTAGAAACATTAATTCTTCCCTCTGGTTCTCATATTTGTGATCATGAAGAAAAAGGAGGAAAAGAGAAATAAAACAATTGCCTAGGATCACACAATTTGATAAAGTGGGGAAGCCAAGATTAATCCCAGGTTTTTGATTTCCCATTGTGCAATTCAGCCACTAGAAGTACATGTTTTGCTTCCCTTACACCCACCTTACTGCCAACTCCCTCCACTCGTCCGCCACCCCGCTGGCATCAATGCAGCCCCCGGTCACATCACAGACCAAACTTATTGGCCCCTGGGAAAATGTTTGTGAGTACCCATGCTGTACATTGATTTACCCACATATGATTTATTGTCAATAGATAATGTGTACATGTGATGTAAAGCGGTCTGACACCCTGCATTGGGATGAGTAGCGCTATAAAAGAAATAAACCAAAATAATGGTATTTAAATTATTTGTGTAAATATTGGGACAGACCAACACATTTGACATTCTTACAGGGCATGCATATCTCTTATATACAAGGACTGAACAAAGTCAAATCCATGCCTCTCTTAAATACCTGTGAAGTAATAACAAGATGTGTGCCTTTGTTTCCCCTACATTGCATTTAGCTGTGAGGATTCAGAGAGGTCCCACCCAGGATACTCAAAAAAAGGAGGCTTAATGGCTCCTTATCTTCAGCCTTTGTTTTGTGCCCTGCTGGAACTTAAAACAACAAAGCCCTTCGCTGCCTGCACGTTGCTGCTCTGAACAAAAGCAGGAAACATGCAGGTGCTGCCGAATGTGTCCCAGTGTCTGAAAATTACTCCTGTATGCGTTAAGCATATTTTAGTAGGACCCAACCTCTTGGCAAGATGGACATCGTCAACCCTCGGAAAATAATTGGTGGACGCCGTTTACCTGAGTTTACCCCCGACTTGTGCCTTGCAACGAACACAGGTGCAACTCGTCCTTATGGACTTTGGTTGAGGCTCCACTTTCCTTGTTTTCTGTCATTTGTTTTATTACACTAATAGTGAATATTATTATATTATTAACTATTAGAGTTGAAAAAAATAGAGTACAATTGGCTGGAATATGACCCTTTCTGGCAGCTGCGGTAGGTAAAAAATGCTTTTAAATGTATGTTGTGTGCATGCTTAAGGGTGAGAGTGTATTTATTAGACGTGGGCGATAAATTCCGCTCTGCTGGTGGAGTTGGCAGAGTTGGCGGAGTTTTGGGCACTCTGCATTATGCATGCAGCACAGAGTTCTAGCCAAATTGTGCCAACTGCAGTGTGGCAGAGTTTTTTCTCGTGTGCGGCTTAATGGTAAGTTGGCGAGTGCGAGTCAGAATTAGTGTCCCCTAACACAATTTCCAGGCGCTAGGAGGGCACCTCGTGAAGTTTTTTCAACATGGGCGATCGCGACAGTATACAGTGAAAAAGCTGCTGCTGAAATAGAAATTCTACTCGAGCAGTAGCAGAGAAGCAGCACCCTCTGTTAAGCTGCATGGTGCCATTCGTGCTGATTTTGCAGGGCAGAGCAAGTTACTGGTGCTAAATATCAGCGCAAGCAGAATGACATGCCGATTTTTGCCCTTTTGCAGAACTCCGCAGAAATCTAGCAGGGTTTTCATGCAACTCAGCGGAATTCCATGGAGTGAAACTCGGCGAGTTCTGCCCACACCTAGTATTTTAGTATTTATGTGAGAGTCAGTGTGTGTATATGTGAATTTGCGTGTTTGTGTAAGTGTCTGAGTGAAAGTAAAGGTCAAATGGTGTGTAATTTTGCTTCTGCTACCCCTGGCATTTTGATGTATTGATGTACATATGCTTCAGACTAATAGTTAGGACTGTTTTGAGATTATAGGAGTGCAGAGTAGGACACAGCAGAGTAGGAATTTTAGAGTACTCTTTTAGAGACAGAACTGACTTTTCTTTGTCCTTTTCTTTGAGGCGACCCCCATGCTAGATTGTTCTCTGTTTTGATAAGATTTTGATTTAAGTAGAACAGCATATTAATTGAAGCATACGCATTTTGATTATTAACTGATGCTAATCTTACTTTTACCTTCTGTAAAGCGCTAACTTTTAATAAACCATCATGGTTTGAAACTAAAATATTCTCTGTACTCCATGTGGAGCCGAATATGCTTCACATATTATTGAATGTATTGATTTATTGACCAGGCTCAGGTGTGCAACTCGATCAATCTGATAGCGCTTCATGGGCCCCAAAATTAGCACATGGTAAAGCGCTAACATAAGTCTGTCTTAGCATGAGTTGGTTAATCATGAAAAGAAACCAGATTGTTTTCTGGCTAGAGTGTGGACTAGTAGAAGACACAACATCTGTGAAATTCCCAAATGCTGCAGAAACCATCCTACTATGGCATTGAACTCAACTTTCCTCCTTCAAACTTTGAAAGGTTGAGGTCAGCAAAACATCAATATATTGGGGGTTCAGTCAATGGTTACCCATTCGTATATCTTTTGATACACCCTGACAAATTCTCATCCTAAACAAAGGATGTCCCATTCTTGTTGGAGGCATTTGCAGCATTCACACCATCATGTAAATAGTTGCAGACAGTCTTGCATCTTAACAACTCTATTTGTGTGCCAGATATATGTGGATATTACTTTGACACATACATACACATTTTCACTATACCACCCTGTGCTCTTCTCCAACAGGATATTCTGCATACATGCACCCTCATTTCAGTGTTGCTGGCAGTTCCTTTGAGTTCATCCACAATTTTCTGTATCCTCAGCTCTGTCTCAGGTACCTTTCTTTCCTGAATTTCTGCCACTACCTTTTTAATGGGACCTCCGTTTCACATTCAAATCTTAACTGGTAGATTACTTACATTTTCTCTCTAGTTCTGTTTCATTGCTCACTCATCTTACATAACTACATCCTTTTTTTCTGGAGGAGGATTCTGCATTTTCAAAACGAATGGCCCAGCTCCTGTCTTGAAAGTTTCGGGTGATTCGTCAAGTGGGGGCCGAGAAAAAAGGGGGGTCCCAAAACACGTTTTCTCCATGTTAATTTCCATAGGTACTTTTGTCGCTGCTACAGCCTGAACTGCTGAACGGAATTACACCAAATATGGCAGAGAGGTAGCTCTTGGTCCAGAGTGCACGCTTTGCTTTCAATGGTGTAAATCCGTTCAGTAGTTCCTGAGAAATTTAAAAATAAAAAATATTGATATCTGTGACCGCTGTGGATTCGCGAACCATCCCGAGCACGAGCTTCATTTTGATTGGCTGCCGACACTTCAAACCAAGAAGTGTTGGCAGCCATCTTGTGACTCGGTAAAACTCAGTCACAAGAAAACAGTAAAAAAAAGATTAAAAAAAAGAAAAGGGGGCAGGGTAGTAACACCCTGACTCCCTAGGCCTGCTCAGGGGGTCCCACAGGGACCCCCAGGGCCAAAATAAGCATTTTTTTGTTTTTAGTTTTCGGCCGGAGTTGCGCTGGGTGCGTGAATCCGGCTGAAAATTAAAAAGAAAAATGAAGTGCGGGCTCCCGTGCTTCGTTTTCCTTAAGCCCCTGGGTGGGCCAGGTCCCAGGGGCAATAGCTGATTATGCAGCGGGGGCCCCCTCCCCTCCCTGGGGCTTTACTTAATTATGCACGGGGGCATGCGGCCCCCTCCCCGCAGCTCCGGGGACCACCAACTCCCCAGAACTTGAAAAAAAAAATGTGTGGGGGGCTCCTCCCTCCCCCACGCTGCCCCGGGGACAGCCACCTCCCCGGGGCTTCAATTTATATGGGGTGGGGGGGCCTGGGCCCCCCCAAGCCCCAGGGCCCGCCACCTCCCCGGGGCTCCAAAGTTATTAAAAAGGTGTGTGGGGGGCTCCTGCCCCCCTGCACTGCTCCGGGGACCACCACCTCCCCGGGGCACACTGACAATAAGGGCGGGGGCCTCATGGGCCCCCCCAAGACCCGGGTACTGCCACCTCCCTGGGGCTCCAATACAAGAAGCGTGGGGGGGCTCCTGCCCCTCCCCACACTGCCCCAGGGACCACCATCTCCCCAGGGCACGAATTATGTTAATGTGGGGGTCCATTGCGGACCCCCGGCCCCGGGGACCACCGCCTCCCCGGGGCAATTTACATATTGGGAAGGGGGCTGCGCGGCCCCCCTCCTGGAGCCCTCCATGGCCCTGGGGACCGCCACCCCGCAGTGCCGGCTCCAGCAATGTCCCGGGGTGCCCACCCCCGGACATTGCAGTTTGCAATGGCAGGGCAGGAAACCTGCTTTTGCTTCCAGGAAGCAAAGCAGATTGCTTTTGGACAAGGGGAGCTGCATGTCAGCAGCCTTCCTTGTCCAAAAGCATTGCCGGCTCCCGCAGGAGGTGGGGAGCCGACTGGGACCGCGGGAGCATTGGGGCTCCCCCCGTGGTCCCCAACATGAGGGCCGGCCCCAGGGGATGGGGTCCCAGGGGCCAAAAGTGGCCCTGGGGAGGGGGTCCACATTGCCCCCGTCCAGGGAAAAATAAAATATATATTTTTTTTAAACGAGGCAATGCCCCGGTGGATGGGGTCCCCAGGGCAGTAAAAGCCCTTAGGGGGGAGGGGGAGTAGTTTTTTTTTTTTTAATATTATGAAAAGGCTGGGCCTTGGGGGTTGGGGTCCCCGAGGCAGAATTTGAGTTATAAGAATGGGGGGCATTTGTTTTTTCTCGTGTGCTTGGAGTCGCGACTCCATCGCGGCTCTCATCGCGGCCCCCCTGTGTAACCGCGATGGGTTCACGGCTCCAAGCAGAATTAAAAAAAGAGTATGTATGTTTTTTAAAAAGTAAGATTAACTGTTGGGTTATAGGGTGGCTCTAAAAAGAGCCCTTGTTTTCATTATGAGTTTGTTGTAGCTACATGTAAGTGCGGATGCACAGCTTTAGGTTGTTGAGGAAGACTCTGTTTCCATGATCTGTGACGTGCACTCCATCACTTCTGTATATGTCGTTCATATCAAAACATAGATTGTTGTTGTAGATGGACCCCATTCTATGATCTCTGGGGTATGCAGAAACAGCTTTATTGACATTCTCCCTAGCTTTCTCAAACTGTGGACAGAATTGATTTGACCAGTTCCATTTCTGTCTTTGGCATATGTTAGAGTATACAAAGTTAGTTTGAGGCAAAAGCAACATCAACTGTGCAAAGGTGTCCTTCATTATCATTTCCAGACCTACCCCTGTCAATGTGCCTATGTCATTGCCACCACAGTGCACAATCATGAGGTCAGGGGGTTGGAGATGAAAAAAGGTTTTAACCAAAGGCAACAATTGGTGCCACTTTAACCCTCTCTGTGCAATCCATTTAATGTCCACATTTTCCAAACCTAGGTCTTTGGCAATACCTCTGCGTTCAGCATGCCTTTTGCACCAGAAAACATAGCTGTGCCCTACAATCCACACTGTGAGCATCTTGAAGGGATGCCTGGAAGTAATCAAAAGAGGTCTGTAGCTCAGGTAGTCAGTTGGTAGAGTGAGAGGTATCTAAAATGGTGGAGAAAATGCTGTTTTTTAAAAAGTTGATAAGTGATTGGCTGTTCATCAAGATTGTGCACTCAAAAATAGGATGCATGCTACTTTGCTGAGATATCATGTTTGTGATTCGTTGTTAGAAAATGTTTGATAGGTACAGTTGATACCATAAGGTAATATTTTGCAAAAGTCAACCACACCTGCTGTATGCATTAGTAAGCTTGTGTGCTGAACTTGAAACTACGGTGAACTTGTGACCTGCCAGTACATTGAATGTTCCATGAACTGGTACTATGGAAACTGGCATTAAGCAGAATGGGGGAAGGGTTGAAACTTAACTGTGGACTTAAAATGTGAAATGGATACTTAAATATAAGTGAAAAGATAGTAAATTAAGGTTTTCTAAGATAGTAGTATGTGGAGAAGTAGTGTGTTGCTGAAAATCTATACTAGTATTATTAGGAATAGGTTTTTGAACTCCCGTGTGGAGTCGCGGCTCCACAGCGGTGGAGTCGCGACTTCAGAAAATTACAGAAGCAGTTTGGGCACCATTTGAAGACATATAGAAAGGGTTAATATGTCTAACCAATAGAAATGTGTTTTACAATTTGAAATAATGATGGAAGCAATGTGATTTGATACCTACATTTATTTGAGTGAAAAAAGAGAGGAAATTTGCCATTTCTGGTTTCACCTTTCTGAGAGAGGTGCATTACATTTCTTGTGTGGAAAAGAAAATCTGTTAAGAGTTTCTGATATTTGGTATTCTGCAATACTACCTCAAGCGTGAGTAACCAATTTGTAAGGTGTATTATGTATTATTCAGTACTGCTTTATTGTTTCTAGTGATATTTTTACTTTAAAAGAAAATCCAAGTGTTGAAATTGTAAGACAAATGTGATGTATGAAATATGTTATGAAATGTACAGTTAATGTTTGCTTTTTGGAATTTAGTGAGAATTATATCTCTAGACTCATGCACTAGGTATGCAGTAATGTAAATATGCACAAGTCAGTCCTGGAGTTATGTATTCAGATGTGTGCTCTTATTTAGTTATGCAATCTAGGAGGCATTATCTATATACAGTTGTAATCCCTCAGACTTTAACCATAGATTCGTGCAATCACCCAGGCACTACTATCCCACTCAAACATTCAGTCAGGCTCTACCCATGCTGTCATCTACTCACTCAGGTACTACTGATGCACTCATAGAATGGCCCAAGCATTACCCTTACACTCATATTTTCTCTCAGGTACTTCCTATACACTCATACAATCATGTAGTTACTACCAGTGCAGTCATAGAAACACTCAGGCAGTACTCATGCATTTTTTTATTCTTTGAAGCACTACTCATACACTCTTGTCTTCAACCATGTGTTAGCATTGCACTCATGGTTTGTCTAAGGTATTTCCCCTGCACTGATCTAATCGCCCATTCAGTACTGCTGCTCTCATGCAATCACCCAAGCAGTACTCTTGAAATGAACGTTTCACTGAGGCACTACCCATCCAGTCATCTATTCTCTCAGGCACTACCCACTACTCATCTATTTGTATGTTTCTTTGATATATGATGCCTCTTTTAAAAGGTACAGACACATGCATGCTGTCTGGAATATGGTGAGACTTTTAACAGACACATTGAAAAAGTTGCTGCTTTGTATTTGGCTAGGTCCAACAATCTGAGTACTTGCTGAATAGTGAAGCTGCAGCCCAAAAGAGAGGTTTAAGACTTGTTGGTAGAAGGATTAGTGATTAGGTTAGTTTGTATTGTTCTGAGGAGATGCACACTTCAAGTATGCCGCATAATTTTAGGTGTCTCTTTAAAATTGAAAGTGCAGTCTGTCAAGTTTATAGGAGTTGTTAGTTTTATGACTAAGGTATGTGTCTGTGTGCATATATATTCTCTCACGTGTTATGGCTAAACAGATGGTAGAGGTACAAAACTCTGGTATACATGTATCTGTATGTTTCTTTTATATATGATGCCACTAGGAAAAGGCACAGACACATGCATGCTATGTAATCCCTCAGACATTAACCATAGATTCGTGCAATCACCCAGGCAGTACTATCCCACTCAAAGATTCAGTCAGGCACTACCCATGCTCTCATCTACTCAGTCAAGTACTACTGATGCAAGTGAAGTATGTGTCTGTGTGTCTCATGTGTTATGACTAAATATATTATAGAGGTATAAAAGTGAGGTACACGTATTTGTATGTTTCTTTTACATATAATGCCACTAAGAAAAAGGCACAGACATATGAATGCTATGTAATCCCTCAGACTTTAACCATAGATTTGTGCAATCATGCAGGCCCTACTATCCCAGTCAAAGATTCAGTCAAGCACTACTCATGCTCTCATCTACTCACTGAGGTACTACTGATGCACTGATAGAATGTCCCAAGCATTACCTTTTCACTCATATTTTCTCTCATGTACTTCTCATACAGTCATTCAATCATCCAGCTACTACCACTGCATTCATAGAATCACTCAGGCAGTACCCATGCACTTCTCCAATCACCCAGACATTACCCCTGCACTCATGCAATCACCCAGGCATTACCCATGCACTCCTTCAATCAATCAGGCAGTACCCATGCACTCCTCCAATCACCCAGACATTACCCCTGCACTCATGCAATCATCCAGGCATTACCTGTGCACTCCTTCAATCACTCAGGCAGTACCCATGCACTCCTCCAATCACCGAGACTTTACCCCTGCACTCATGCAATCACCGAGGCACTACCTATGCACTCATGGAATAACCCAGGCGCTACCCTTGCACTACTCCAATCACCAAGGCACTATCAATGCACTCATGCAATCACCCAGGCACTACCCATGCACTCCTCCAATCACCTACCCATTACCCATTTGCAACAGAGGTGCAGAAAGAAGCAAGAGCAGTGCAGAAAGAACCAACAGAGGAGCTGAAAGAGGCAAGAGGGGTACAGAAAGAGGCAAGAAAAGTGCAGAAAGAAGCAAAAGGTAGTGAAAGAGGCAAGCGGGGTGCATAAAGAAGCAAGAGAAGTGCAGAAAGAAGCAACAGAGGTACAGAAAGAAAGAGGCAAGAGAGGTGCAGAAACAGGTAGGAAAGGTGCAGAAAGGGGGAACAGGGGTGCAGAAAGAGGCAAGAGAGGTGCAGAAAGAGGGAAGAGGGGTGCAGAAAGAGGCAACAGAGGTGCATAAAGACGCAAGAGAGATACAGAAGCAAGCAAGAGAAGTGCAGAAAGAGGCAAGAGAATTGCTGAAAGAAGCAACAGAGGTGTAGAACGAAGCAAGAGAAGTGCAGAAAGAGGCAAGTGAGGTGCAGAAATAGGCAAGAGAGGTGCAGAAAATGGCAAGAGAACTGCAGAAAGAGGCAAGAGGATGCAAAAAAGGGAAGAAGGGTGCAGAAAGAAGCAAGAGAGGTGCAGAAAGAAGCAAGAGAAGTGCAGAAAGAAGCAAGAGAGGTGAAGAAAGAGGGAAGAAGAGTGCAGAAAGAGACAACAGGGGTGCAGAAAGAAGCAACAGAGGTGCAGAAGGAGGCAAGACAACTGCAGAAAGAGGCAAGAAAGTTGCAGAAACAGGCAAAATAGGTGCAGAAAGAGGGAACAGGGGTGCAGACAGAGGCAAGAGAGGTGCAGAAAGTGGGAAGAGGGGTACAGAAAGAGGCAAGAGGGGTACAGAAATTTGCAAGAGAGGTGCAGAATGAAGCAAGAGCAGTGCAAAAGAACCAACAGAAGTGCAGAAAGAGGCAAGAGGGGTGCAGAAAGAGACAAGAGAAGTGCCGAAAGAAGGAACAGAAGTGCAGAAAGAGGCAGGAGGGGAGCAGAAAGAGAGAAGAGAGGTATAGAAAGAGGCAAGAGAGTTGCACAAAGAGGGAAGAAGGGTGCAGAAAGAGGCAAGAGGGGTGCAGAAAGAAGCAACTGAGGTGCAGAAAGAAAGAAGAGATATGCAGAAAGAAGCAACAGAGGTGCAGAAGGAGGCAAGAGAAGTGCAGAAAGAGGCAAGAGAGGTGCAGATACAGGCAAGAGATGCACAGAAAGAAGGAACAGGGGTACAGAAAGAGGCAAAAGAGGTGCAGAAAGAGGGAAGAAGGGTGCAGAAATAGGCAAGAGGGGTACAGAAAGAAGCAAGTGAGGTGCAGAAAGAGGCAACAGAGGTGCAGAAAGAGGCAAGAGAGGTGCAGAAAGTGGAAGAGATGAGCAGAAAGAGGCAAAAGAAGTGCAGAAAAAGAAAGAAAGGTGCAGAAAGAAGCAACAGAAATGCAGAAAGAGGCAAGTGAGGCGCAGAAAGAAGCAAGAGGGGTTTGCACACCATTAGTACCAATTTAATACCCACTTTTAGCAATAAGTAACAGGTGACCATTCTAGGTTTGCAAAGGGCCTTCCACCACGCTGTAACACTTGTCGCTGCATTTTTGGTAATGTTTGAGGCGTTTGAGCTAGAAACAAGGTTTTTTTTGTTCAAATCTGCAGATTATGCAGCAGATGATGGATTATGTGGCAAATGCTGAAAATGTATAACTGTGTAAAAGTCGGTGCAGCCAAACAGTCGCATAATTCCAGTGGCCCTGCTCATACCTCTGACTAGGTCCAGAAGTGCTCCTCAGTGGTTCCTTCTTTTTTTTGTCTCATTGAGTTTATAGTTTAGTTTCTATGGAAACGAAGAAGACTAAACCTGAGGTTACCACTCCACAACACAGACTATCATACCACACAATCACTCTCCATAACACATAATCCCACTCTACATAATTCCTATACACTAAATACCACATACTTTCTATCCACATAATTTCACTGCACAACATACCACATACTTCCACTACACACAACCTACATCCACTCCACTCCAAGAAACATTAATAAAACACTTACATTTACAACGCCAATAGCTCTAACTCTTGCAAATGCGAAACCTATTACATTGCAAATGCTTCTTTAACTAGTAGTCGCGTTTGCAGAGAGGTGGAGAAAGCAGGCTGGGCCTCTGACCACCGCTCAGGAATTCCGCTGCGTAGAAGTTACAGGAGGTACCAGGAGGGCTTCTTGGCCCCCAAAGTCCCTCAGGAGAAAAGAGGACTTCATCCCCCATCCCATAGTGTGCCAGGAGGCGCGTTTGCGGAGTGGTGGAGAAAGGGGGACATGGCCTCCAAAGACCTCTTAGCAATCCCACTGTGTGGGACTTACTGGAGGTAACAAGAGGGGTAGTTGGCCCCCAAGTACAACCTTGGGGGCCAACTACCCCTCCTATTATGTCCAGTAAGTCCCACACAGTAACATTGGTAAGTTCTCATAGCAGGCCACGCCCCTTTTCCCACCAGTCTGCAAACGTGCGCCTTGGTGCGTACTTCGAGGCGGATTAAAGTCCCCTTTGCTGCTGGGGGTGGTTAGGGGCCAACTAGCCTACCTGTTACCTCCAGTAAGCTCCACACAGTGGGATTGCTGAGAGGTAGACACAGGCCACGCCCCCTTTGTCCACCACTCTGCAAACGCGCCTACTGGCGCGATCTTGGTTGGGGGATGAAGTCCCCTTGCCTCCTGAGGGTCCCTGGGGGCCAACTAGCCCTCCTGTTACCTCCAGTAAGCCCCACACAGCTGGATTGCTGAGAGTGGTCTGAGGCCACGCCCCCTTTCTACACCACTCTGCAAACGCGCCGCCTGGCGCACTACTGCTCGGGGGATGAAGTCCACTTCAGTCCTGAGATACTCAAGACACAAGAGGACCTCATCGCCCCACCTGCAGTGCGCCAAGATGCACTTTTGCAGAGTGGTGTAAAAAGGGGCCTGGTCTCGGACCACCTCTCAGCAATCCCACTGTGTGGGGCTTACTGGAGGTACCTGGTGGGCTAGTTGGCCCCTAAGGACCCTTAGGATTCAAGGGGACTTAATCCCCCAATCCAGAACGCACCAGGAGGCACGTTTGCATAGTGGTGCAGGGAGGGGGCGGGGCCTCTGAGGAGATGCCGGTTTCTGCTTTTTTTTTATTTTAATTAGAAGGGGGGCTGTGTGGCCCCCCTTCTCTTAATATTTTGTGGGCCCTGGGGACCCCATCCCCCAGGGCCTGACCCATTTAAAAAAAACAAAAAAAAAACGGGAAGGGGGCCGCGCGGCCCCCCTCCCGAGGCCTTTTTCGGCCCCGGGTACCCGACCCCCCTGGGCTGTGCCTCAGTTTTTTATTTTATTTTATTACGGGAGGGGGGCCGTGTGGCCCCCCTTCCCTGGGCCTCTTTAGGCCTCGGGGCCCCATCCCCCGAGGCCTGCCCTGCTTTATTTTTTATTACTTTTGGAGGGGGGCTGCGTGGCCCCCCTCCTGTGGCCAATTTTGACCACGGGGACCCCATCCCCCGGGGCCCGGCCTTATTTTTTCTTTAAATTTTTTTAATTTAAAACAGGGAGGGGGGCCGCGTGGCTCCCCTTCCCTGGGCCACTATTGGCCCCGGGGACCCCATCCCCCGGGGCCTGGTCTTGCGTTGGGGACCGCGGGGGGAGCCCCAATGCCCCTGTGGTCCCTGCCAGCTCCCCGCCTCCTGTGGGAGCCGGCATTGCTTTCGGACAAGGGGAGCTGCTGACATGCAGCTCTCCTTGTCCAAAAGCAATTCTGCTTTGCTTCTTGGAAGCGAGAGCAGGTTTTATGCTCTCGCTTCCACGAAGCAAAGCAGAAGTTTGCAATGACAGGGCGGGAGCAGTGCTCTCGCCCTGCCATTGCAAACTGCAATATCCCGGGGGTGGGCACCCCGGGACATTGCTGGAGCCGGCCCTGGGGGGTGGCGGTCCCCTTCCCACTGCTGTCAGTACTACATTAGAAACAAACAAATTCTCTGCAAAACAATAAAATAATTTAAAAAATATATATATTTTTTTAAATATATATATATTTTTACAAAACACAAATATACTTCATATAAAAAAATTATTTAAAATAGATACATAATATAATGTTAAATACATATAGTAAATAATCACAAACATAAAAAAATTAATTCAAACATAATTTTCATATAAAAATATTTTTATTTAAAAATAATTTATGAACAAAAAAATAATTTATTAAATAATTTTTCTTTTAGTTACCACCCACCATATACCCAAACAAAACTTACAAGCAACACCTAAAACTTAACTTTAAAAAGCTAATTAATTACACTATTAACAAATATTTATCAATAAACTAATTATCAATAAATAAAAATGAATTATTATTTAATTAAATTTAATTTACTTTCCACAATATACCCCACAACATATACAACACACTCCTAAAATATAATATAAAATTAATTACACAATTAACATAATACATTTTAATTTTAATAATTATTATCAATTAAAAATGTATTCCAACCTAATTAAAATTTAATTTGCTTCCTACCATATACCCCAACAAAACCAAAACCCACACCTAAAAATGTAATTACACAATTAACATAATTAATTATAAATTAAATAATCATTATTAAATAAAAATATCAATATTAAATACTTAGAATTAATTTACTTCCCACACTGTACCCCGTAAAATCCACAACCCACACCTAAAATTTGAAAAAACTACACAATTATCATAATTATCAATTAAATAATGAATATTAATTAACAATTAGTTATTAACTAATTAAAATTAAATTACTTCCACCCTGTACCCCTATAAACCCCACAACCCGCACATAATATTTGCATTTAAAAAAAATTAATGTGATTAACATAATTAATTATCAATTAAATAATTAATATTAATTAACAATTAATTATTAAATAATTAAAATGAAGTTACTTCCCATCCTGTACCCCAATAAGCCCCACAACCTGCACATAAAATGTACATTTAAAAAAAATGAATTACACTTTTAACATAATTAATTATTAATTATAAAACAATATTAATTACAAATTAATCATTAATTTATTATAATTAAATAATTGTCTGCCCTGTGCCCCTAAACACCCACAACCCGCTATGGAACTAAAAATAACAAAAATTACTTAAATTACATTTAATAACTACTAAAAAATGTACAAATACATTAAAAAACATAAACAATTATTATACAAAAAAATTACATCATATACATTTAAAATATAGACCAAAATACACAAAAATAATTAAAATACGATATTATAAACAACTATATTTTTGGAATACATATAGATTTCGATATTTTAAAAATAGATATTACTTACGTTAAAATTGATATTCTTAACAACGATATTCTTGCTGACGAACAACAGGGAGGGACTGGGATGCAAAATAGGCGAGGGCACCCTAAAAAAAGTGGCCCACATTTGCGGAATGCGGCTTTTCGCGACACACTGCTTCAATGTTTTAAGTATTATGAAAAGAAGGGGGAGGGTTGCCTAAAAGAGGCATGTTTTCTTGACTTCACTGCAAATGTTGCCAGGACTCTGTGAATTGTTTAGTTCACACTGGTGAACCACACCTGAATATAAGTGAGGCCACTTCTGCTCAGGCTCCCAGCCTCTGCTCAATCTTCATACATTAATGGGTCGGCCCAGTGAGAGACTGGGAATCACACCCCGCCCCCTTGGTAATAATGAGGTAATAGAGGCGGATCTGCCTCCGGTGAGGTCGCTCAGGCCCCTGGAGGTATCTGAACAGCAGAAACACAGCCACCGCGGGTCTTCGCCTGCAGGAAGGACTACGAGGAGACCGTAAACTAGGAATATTGCATTTACTCACTATATTACCAGGGTTGAAAGATATAAGAAAACGTGAAGTGCATGCAAATTTGACTTGTGGGGATATTTGAGACTGCACCTGATCCTGATTCATGCTTCGCCCTAACTACAACGGGCACCAGCCATCAAGGGGTTAACCAGGGTGGCAATAGCATGAGACAACCTAGAATCGCACCCAGGATCCCTCGCTTGTATATTAGGTTAGCTTGTACGGCAATTTTGTACATTTGTGTGATTAAAAGTGCTTTCTTTTCTTCCTCGTTCTTCCAAACACCTCATAATTATGCGGAACGAAACTGACGCATAAAAGTCTGCGTTACTTTCAAACCCCATAACTCGCAATCATGGCCTGTGTGTTTATCGTTCGTAATGTGTGCAGTGTAGTAGCAGTGCGTCAAATAGAAAGAGATTATCACATAGTCTGCCTTTCACAGAGAAGTACCTGCACTGCCACTCTCTCATTAGCAGTGCTACTTCCATAGCCAAGAAGTAGTGGCTGTACGCTATTTAAAATAAAAGAAGTGAAGATACTTGTCCATTTAAAGCACAATGCAGCTGTACGGTGTGTGTAGACCAATAGGTTGCTGACTGTGCAATGAGTACAGTATGTGTCTGACGTGTTGCATGCATGTTTAGTGCATTGTGTGCACCACAGTGCGAGCGCCCCAGTAGACAAGTGGTGTGTAGAATGTTGCTGTGCACAAAATGGGCTGTTGTGTGTGTTGCAGCGAATACTTAGAATGCAGCAGGATGTGGGTGCTGTACAGCAAGCGTGCTGCGCAGCACATGTGCGCCAGTGGCGTAACGAAAGTTTAAGGGGCCCCCCTGCAATGTACACGGAGGGGCACCCGCTCCGGATTTTATCCGGAGTGCTCAGGACTGAGTACTGTGATGAGGGGGCCCCTGAAGCTGGGCCCCCCCCGGACCGCAGGAAATGCGGGGGCCTGTGTTGCACCCCTGGTGTGCGCTGCGCAGAATGTGCATGGTACAGTAGGGTGAGTGAGTGCTGTACAGTACAGCAGGCGCGTGCCTGATGCTGGCAGCCCTCCTGCCCCTGCGCTTGTTGTGAAACGGATCCGTGATTGTTGGCTCAGCCAGACTCTTCCTCTCTATTGAGTTACTATATTTAGAAACTCCTACTTGTGTCGCCACGGGCTCTGATCACATCTCTCTCTCTCTGCAGTTCCAAAACACCGCTGACTTCTCCACGCGCGCTTAGCATAACCATGTAATTTGGAGCTGTGAAGCAGGGGCAACTTTCCTTTCCCGCGTTACGCAGGGAGGCAAGTCTCAATGAGGTCTGGGACACTCGGAGCGGCGCGCGGATAACGTAATGAGGTAGGATCCAAGGATGCCGGCGCTCTGCTTACGAGACTTAGCGCATGAATGAAGCCTTGACTTGGGCTTGGAAAGCATCAATGAAAAGAATTAGCGGTCTGCCTTGAGCCGGCGCGGGGGGTGATGCTTGCATTTGTTAGATGCACATAGTCTCATTTAAGTTATCATTTATGAATCAGAGTAACGTTCCCTCTGGTTGTCGACAAAATTGTATTGTGCACGCTCTGAGGAGACTACGTTGATAAAGGGCTGTAAAAATAGGCAGGTCCTGCAGGAAATGTGACGGGCAGGCCGCCGAGACCTGCCAGATCACATCTCACGTCGCGGGGGAAAGTTCAGCTGAAAAGGGAAATCGGCTGCTGAGCCGGTGGAAGGCGAGCAGCGCATTTTATGCTCGTTAAAGTCGGCAGAGTGATTTAATCGGACTCAGAGGTGGAATCTGAGGTCTGCGGGCAGGAGACGGGTCACGGGTGGCGTGGAGCTGGTCTTTAATCCGGAGAGATATTTGAGTGAATCCGTGTGAAATTAAAATATCCTGGTTTTGTAACTGTACTTTTCAAAGGACATGTGGCCGCCCCCTTTCGATGTACACAGGACGATTGATGCGTCGTGAATTGCCCGACAGGATGCAGTGTGTCTGTGATGCTGGCTTGAAAATCATCATGCCTGCTGCTTGTTTCTCAGCCTGGGTAGTTGTATGGTACTTCTCATGAAAACTGTTGTGCGATTGTGAATAACAGTTCAGTTTGCCCCCGCTACTTAATTGGACATTGCCCCCGGGACCTGGCCCACCCGGGGGCTTAAAGAAACAAAGCGTGGGAGCCCGCGCTTTGTTTTTTTAATTTTTTTTTTATTCGGCTGGATTCGCACACCCAGCGCAAATTCGGCCGATTTTATTTTAAAATAAATGCTTTTTGAGGCCCTGGGGGTCAATGTGGGACCCCCTGAGCAGGACTAGGGGGTCAGGGTGTTTCTACCCTGCCCCCTTTTGTTGTTTTTTATCCTTTTTTCACCCTTTTTCTTGTGACTCGGTTTTACCGAGTCACAAGATGGCTGCCAGCACTTCTTGGTTTGGAGTGTTGGCAGCCAATCAGAATGAAGCTCGTGCTCTGGAGGGTTCGCGTATCCTCCTCGGCCACCAGATATCGATATTTTTTATTTTTGAATTTCTCAGGAACTACTGAACGGATTTACACCATTTTAAGCAAAGAGTGCACTCTGGACCAAGAACTACCTCTCTGCCAAATTTGGTGTAATTCTGTTCAGCAGTTCGGGTTGTAGCCGCAACAAAAGTTCCTATGGAAATGAACATGGAGAAAACGGGTTTTGGGACCACCCTTTTTTCTCGGCCCATGCTTGACGAATCACCCCAAATCTTTCAAGAAAGGAGCTGACCGGAGCGCCCCATTAGTTTTTAAAATTTTGCGAAGATTCGTCAAACGGCGCCAAAGATATTGGCAAATCAAAAAACGCTTTTAATATGGAAACTAGGTCCTAACTATAACTACCTACTGGCGACTGCCAGTAGGTAATATATATATATATATATCACGAAGAAATCCCAATGTCACGACAGGCACTCCGGCGCAACACACGGGCACAGACTCCAAAAGCTGGTGTGGAAACAGGATGGTAGTTTATTCACACATCAAAAAAGGTCCAACATGACGCGTTTCGGCTGCCAGACATGCAGCCTTGATCACATAGCGCTATGAACAGACATGTGCAGTATATATACAGGTGAGTGTGGTTTGGATGTAGTAGTCTGATTACTATGTCCATTGTCATGAGTAAGCATTTTACTACAGCTAGCACCAAAAGTCATACGTGTCATTTTACTGCAAGCAGGAAAACGAACTACTAGTGACATGACAAGGCATAGAAACAACAGAAAAAACAGACTATGCAAAAATAAAGATAAAATCCAAAATTCATTACAAGTGCAATGCATGCACGAGAAAAACTCCCAACTTTCTGGCTATTGCGCGTGCCTGAGTAGACAAACATCTCAATCTGTTTGTGTTTATCAGAATATGGTGCGATGAAGGTGTCAGCCTTCTATCGTATGCTGGCGTGTGGCGTGCTAAAGTGCCTATGACTCTGGTTTAGGCTCATAAAGTCTCAGCCGCGGGGGCCCTGGGATGACCCTGCCAGTTAATTAGAAAATAAAAGACCGTGCATGGAGCCTTGGAGGTGAAAAAATCGGGACTGAAATAATGTGTGCGCCAAAAAAAAATTCAGAATGTCTGAGAGTGCTGTCTGCTGCGCAAGCCTCTATGTTGTGTGCTACAATACATCGTCCTGGCAACATGGGGCCCAGAAACAAGCACCAAACAGGACAAAGGTAAGCGGCTACTGCAAAGCAAAATTGTGAAAGGAACGCACATGGTGAGAGTGGTGGAGAGGGTGTGCATAGGGGAGAGTGGAGGAGACGTGCGTGAAAAGTGCACAGTGAATTAAGTGGTGAAAATAACTACCTAAATTAAAAATCTCCTCCAATCCAAAAGACTTGTGGTTAAAAATATCTATATGCCATGTTGTGACTATAGGTAACATGTGCATACAAGTCAAGGAGAACCTAAATATCCTTTATGTGTGGATCTAGCCAGCCTAACCTAAAGTGTGTGGCGACAAAAACGTGCGTGTTGCAGATAATGTGTATGTAATAAGTTGCAAGCGACAAATTTACCAAATAACTGCTTAAATGCAAGACGTCAAACAAGTACATCAATAACATTAGAGTAAAACAAAGTTGAAAAAGAAACATACTCAGTCAAACATATGTTACCTACAGGACAACAGATGTGACAGACCTCAAGTCCTAGGTGCCTGGATAGCAGCCCCCTGGTGAATACATATACTGGTAGGTTTACAGAAAGTGGTATAGGTCTTCACTGGTATTGAGGCCCGCAGGCGCCTTGGTGTTGAATTGCAAAATATATTTGCTTTCCATTTGCCGTAACAGCTTCTCCCTGTTGCCTCCCCTTCTGAGTGTTGGAATGCAGTCAATGACCGAATACCTCAGGTGTTCCAGGTTATTATGATGTGTCTCCTTGAAGTGTCTGGCCACTGGATATGTGGGGTCACTATTCACAATGGCTCTCAGGTGTATATATACACATTTATATTTAGTACTCATTTGCCCAATACCAGGGGGATCAAGGGGACTGGCCCTGCAGCTTTACGTATGCTAATAAAATGTTACTTTACATTAAAAAAAATGGTAGCAATTCACTGAAAAAAACAAAGGTTAAAGAAACATTATAGTTAGGTGAATATGTCAGTGACAACATTAAAGTTTTGTACTAAAAAAAACCACAGAAATTCACCAGTTATAGTTAGCAGAGATAACTATAACCTGCGCCTCTGCCATGCACAGCTTATGACCTCACATATTACAATATTTGTGACATGTTCTATGACATCATTTATGACATCACTGATGACATCTCAAATGACATAATTGAAAGTACACTGTAGTCCCTAAATTTTACAAATAGAGGGGGATATACACAAGGACCTACCGCCGATTTATCCCCACCTTAACCCATCAAAAGTGGAGATAGATTTAACACCCCATTCACAAGCGGGTGCAAACTGCAGATATCGCCAGTATTCCCGCCAAAACTGCCCCAAAATTTAACACCACGGTGGACACCACCAACTAACCCTAATGAGATGCAGAGTAGGCGTTCCCATGCAAAAACACACGAAAAAACCACAACACCACTTTCACAACGAACTGCCAGATCTGCGATGCGAGTCAAAACCACGCGATAAGCTGCGGTAGCAGCAGGTATTTAACACCTGCCTTCTGCTGGTGTAAAGCTGGACGACTACCTGCAGTAGGCAACGGAGCCCCGCACACAGCCAAACCCGAAGAACAAACGACGCCGTGGAGCTACTCATCATGCAGCTCGGAGCCCCAATAGGGCCACAACACCCACCGCCACCACCCCCAGGACTGCCACCACCCCCAGGACCCGGACCCGCACCCCCCCGGACCACCACAGAGGCAGCGCAGAGTAAGGCAGCGGACCTACCGAAAACGCACCAGTCTCACAGACCTAACGCCCGAGGAAGTCATCGCCCACTACAGGCTCAAAAGGAGAACCATCATCCGCATCATGACCCACATCGCCCACAGGTTGGCGGTCCCAACTCAGCGGAGAACCAACATCCCTCCGCAGACAAAGCTGCTGGCTGTGCTGCACCTGTTGGCCTCTGGTACCTTCCAACCAACAACTGCCAGAGTCGGAGGAGTCTCACAGCCAGCCCTATCAAAGTTCATCACACCTGTCCTGGATGCCATCATCAGCTTCATACCCCAGTACCTTCACTTCACCCACACTGCGCAGGAACAGCTGGAGACAAAGCAAGGCTTCTACGCCTTTGCTAGCTTCCCACACGTGTTAGGGGCCATTGACTGCACACATGTCCCACTTGTGCCCCCTGTGGATACTGCACAATACTACCGCAACAGAAAGCACACACATTCCATCAATGTGCAGGCAATAGTCGACCACCGGGGAATGTTCACCAATGTCGTCGCAAACTACCCAGCCAGTGTGCACGATCCCTACATCTTCCGACAGTCCATCATCAACCAGCGCTTCCAGGATGGCATCTATGGAACTGGACTGCTCGTTGGTAAGTGCCAAATCAACACACCACACACCTCAAAGCCACCATCACACAACGCACAACTGTGGGAATGCACACGTGACCAAACCACATACAACATGTCAATCAACATGCCCACCTACCAGACATGACAACACAACTCCATGGGGATCCTGGGCTTCCCCTGCACACAATACAGCTATATCATGGCACCACAGCCACACAACAGATGAACGTGTGGAGATGCGGAATGCAGCCATGTGCGAAGGATGCAAGTGACCCGTGAATGGGAATGTACACAACGACAAGTGAGGCGTGGATGTGCTGGACAGACATGGCTATGCAAACCACAGATATGTCCATGCAGACATCAACTGCTGGTGACTGGAGAGTAGTGAACATTGGACGCAACCATGTCACCCCAGGCCGTGGGTCAGATCGCAGAAATGTCGCTCGCTGCGTCCCCCCCTGTGTGCATGAGCATAGTGGGTTGGCCCGGAGTACGCCAGGCCTGCGCAGGGGTGTGGACAAAAACCCCGTGGTGCAGAGCGTGGTTCACTCCCGGAAAGGCCAACGTCACTGCCAGGGCGGCGCCGCGCAGTCCGCCACGAGGCCGACAGTGTGAGCAGCGGGGCCTGCGAGCCTGTGCGCCTGCTGCACCCCAGGACGCTGATACCCAGACCAGGCCTGCCCGCACCAGCGCTCCAAGGCCGCACTGCTCACCTGCCGACACCGTCGTGTGTCAAAGAGGGCCCACCATGTGCCGGTGCTAGCTCCAAGACCCATGCCCGCGACCTTGGCGGCCTCCTCAGGCCATCACTGTCCTCCGTGACACAGGCCCCCAGGGGTCCCCATTCGTTGACATACCCCACCACTGCAGCCCGGCTACACTGCAGTCCAGTATGTCCCACATCTTGAACTGAGTCATCATTAATCAATGGCAGGGTCCATGCCAGTGTACGCAGGGGGAGGACTGAGAGGGAGATGCTTCACAGTCCGGTGGTAACACGGATCACGGTTACGGAGGAGGTCAACCAGTAGTAAGGACTGACCTGGTGCCACTAACCCTGTGCGCCGTGAGTGACCGTCAGCCTCCGGCGGGACATCGTTGGTGTCTGAGCCTGTGGCCTGGGGGTTGTCATCAGCAATGGGCAGGTACGGACTTGGTGTCTGGCATGAGTCTGTGGCATTCATATCCGCCATTTTGCCGGTCACAGCTGGCATGTGCCCTCTGCATCATGCCCTGGGGGTACACCTCCCATTCTCCCCCGAGACACTCCACGGAAGGCACCTCTGAGACATACGAGACCCTTCTCTGCCCTCATGACCCTACCCCAGTCTCCCGCAGGTCAGCGTCCCGTGGCGGTGGGCCCGTGTCAGCCGCTGTGCATCCGGGGCCACTAACCCTGTGCGACTCAAGTCATGCTCTGTTGTTGTTCTGACATTGCATTTCTGAGTGCCTGATGACTGTTGGAGTTGTTGCCAGCACCAGCTACTCCCTGAGGGCTGGCTTACACTCACCCCACACACAGCCAGCACAGGCATCACTGGATCAGTGGGCCTGCCATCACATCATGCCGAACCAAGTATTGACTCTTTTCTCTCTGCACTGTCCCAGGTGATCAAGGATATGCACTCTGCCCTTGGATGATGACACCCCTCCGAGACCCGAACACACCCGCCCAGAGGCAGTACAATGAAGCCCACATACGCACCAGGGGCATCGTTGAACGCACATTTGGCGTGTTGAAGTCACGTTTCAGGTGCCTGGATGGCACAGGTGGGAAGCTCCTGTACAGCCCGGACATCGTGTGCAAGATGATCGTTGCATGTTGTGTGTTGCACAACATCTGTGTACGCACCAATGCCCCATGGATCCCAGTTCCAGAAGTACCGGACGATGATGGGGACGATGGGGCAGGTGGCCCACATCCCACTGCGGCAGGAATGGCCCATAGGAACACCATCATTAACAATTTCTTCTCATGAGAACGTCACATTGTGGCCGTCCCTGGCAATAATGGGACAGTACACAATGTCCACAAGCACAGCATGTGTGAATAAAACATATTTGCAGGTTACAGGTTGTACTTGTACATTGTCATGTCACAGTTTCCTGCTGTGCCAGATGTGATTTTCCATGTTGTGCACATTTGCGGCACCAGTTGTGTCCTGTGTTCTGTTGTGGAGGTGTTGCTGTTTGTACCGGGATGTTGTCAATGTCGAGGTGCACTTATACTTATGTGCGTATGCTGCACGGTGGGTCATTCGCTCCTGCGGCTCTGATTTGTCTGCCACTGATCCCTTTCAGGCGGTGTGCCTGTCAGTTCTGTGCTTCCAGGGTGCTGAGATGTTGCAGACTTGGGTAACTTGTGCTCTTTGTCGAGTTGTGACTCTTGGGCATGGTTTGTCCACAGATGTGTCGTTGACGTCAGGGGTTGTTTGTGCAGGTAGTTGTGTCCGAGTGTGACCTGCTCCTTTTCGGGTGTTGTCCGCACTCAGCCACCTCAGTGTCGTGCCGTGTACATTGCCATGATGATAGTACTGCAGCCAAGCTACTGGTCATGTGGTGTCTCTTGCATTGTCAGTGTGGCTGATGTATGTGCATGTTCGCATGTTCGCATGTGGGCATGTGTTGGTTGTGTGACTGTTGATGTGTTGGGTGGGTGCCCCTTTGGGCACAGGCTGTTCGTGGGACTACTTGGTGTTTGTGTGTGTGCTGGAGTGTTCCCGTGGGATCAGGGACATGTACCAGAGCCATTGTGGGTGTGCAGTGTACCCTGCTGGATTGTGCATGTATGCCATTGTGCCCATCTCCACCCGTCCCCCCTCTCCCAGGTCGCTACGCACCATGTTGATGTGATGTTGGGTCATGTTGGGCAGTGTCCAGATCACCAACTCATGTCACCGTCTCCAGACTGGTGAATGTGGCCACCATCTTCTCCATGTCATTCGGCTCCTGGTGTCCTGCTGGCCCCCCTCCTCCGGGGTGCGTTGCTGCTTTCGTGTTGGCAGCGAGTTTCTCCTTGGTTTTGTCATTCACATCAGTCCAGCACCTCTTGTGCTCTTCCATTGTCCTCCTCTGCCATGCGGCGGCATTCACATGGTCCGCGGTGGTGTGCCATCTTTGCCTCTTTGTTGCCAAAGACACGTTGGAGGTGACGTACAGTTGGTGGTGGTGTTCTGTCTCATCCGTGGTGATCATGTGGTTTTCCTGTAGACTGTACCCCGTCTTCCTCTTCCTCTTCTCATTGCCCTTCCACGTGCCCTGTATCCCTGGGTGTTCCTCCGTGGGGATTGTGGGGTTCATGTTGTCCTCTGCAGTCGGTCAGGGTGCGTCCGTGGTACTCCACAGTTGATTTAGTTTGTGGTGGCATTTTCCGTATGCTGTTCTTGTGCTTTTTCCCGCATTACGCGTGGGTTTTGCTGGCCTCTCGCTGCTTATTGCTGATTTCCTCATCGCACTTTGGCACATCGCATGTTTTTTCACATTGAGGTTTGTGTTTTTATCACTGTCAAGGTGATTGTATTGCGGACATTGGCCGCGTTTTCGGGGGACTATCGCATGGTACCGCCGTGTTGTGAATTCCTGGTTGACAAGGGGTTATTTTCACGCGATAGGCTGCGATGTGTAAAGTTGCGTTAACATTTTTTGGAGGTGTTTAGCACACATTCTTGTGAATATACCCCATTGTGTACTACAGTGTATTTTCCTTTTTTAACATATTTAAATTTTCAGTAAAATGTCTACAGAGTATCACAGTAATACCTACAAATTACCACGCTACTTAAAAAATGTTTTTAAAAAATGTGCAGTTCTCCCTCTCGCTGTAAAAATATATAGAAAATTATCAATACATTTCACTACCTATTAATACTTTAAAAAAGTGGCAATAGATAGGGAACAAAAATTAAACCTACTACTTACCTACATCTAAGACCCCAACCCAGAACACAGCGAAATGCAGAATGCAGAAAAAAATGTGTCGAAAATGACATGGCTGCCTTTTACATTTGGTAAGCACAGCCATAAGTCAATCACTGCCTTATCATGCACATGGACTGCAGTTTTCCACGAACTTACAGTAGTATACCGTAACACAATGTATAACTAAGTATTTAACATTTTTTAATTATAACTTAAACACTACAATCACTATTCACACATACTACAGAAAATTACCATTTACGTCAAATGATCTGTTTGTTGCCACATTAAATCTACATCCTTTAACATACTTTCAAGCTACGTCTCTTTCAATTACCACGCTCCACTATACACCACTATATTCTATGCCACACCACTCTGCCCCATACCAAACTACGCTATTACACTCTATGCCACGCCACTATAGGTCACTCCACTATACACCACTTCACTCTACGCTAATCCACTGTACGCCACTCCACTCTACCCCACACCACTCTATGCTATTCCACTGTAGGATATTACACTCTACGCCAATACACTGTATGCCTGTCCACTCTACGCTATTCCACTGCACGCAGCTCCTCTTTGTTACACTCAGTGCTTTAAATGGGCCGGTACTCACCGGTACTAAGTACCGGCACTTCTAAATTTTCTGCCTTTGAGTACCGGAACTTTTTCTCGTCCCAAAGAGAGTACCGGTACTCATGGGGCAGCAAGCCAACTTAGTGCAATTTGGCATGCTAAGAAAGAAGCGTGACACAGCTGAGGAGTCGGTCCCTTTTCGTGAAGCACTCGAGTGCTAATCTCCCTTTACAATCTACTAATTGACAACGCCCATATGTTCAATCAGAGCAGGCAGGGAGTTTGGGAGGGGCCCGCTTCACACTGTGATTATTGACACAGTGTCCACTCAGGCTCTGTGGAGACAATAGCACTGTAGGTGTGGGAGAAGGGCCTGCTAAAAGGCACTTCTCGTGACTCGGGAAACCTAAGAGAAGGCTTCCTGCTGGCGAGTAGGGCAGCACTTGATTGGAGCCAGATCGAGGAGAAAGGTGGTGATGATGACGCTGTAGCACAGCAGTGGGGGTGCGGTCGAGGAAACAAGGTGTAGTAATGTGGACAACAGAATATGCGTTTCTAAAACACATGAGCTAAATACCCTGTCTGCGTGAACAAGTGCTTCTATGTCCCTGTGCATGTATTTGTATGACTGAGTGTTGTCTGCAGTGTGCATATCTGCACACCATTTAAACCTCAATTAAATTAAATGTGTAATGTGTGCCTCTGGCCCCGTCCCTTAGTACTGCCCGTAGCCCCGCCCCCATAGCCCTGCCCCCCTAACCCCGCCCCCCTAACCCCGCCCCCCTAACCCCGCCCCCTAATCCACATCTCAGGTGAGTACCTGCACTTATTTCTTTCCATTTAAAGCACTGGTTACACTACACTCTATGCTATTCCACTCTGTGCCACTCTACTGTACACCACTTCAGTGTACACCACTGCAGTGTAGGCTAATCCTTTGTATGCCACTACATTTTTTGCCACTCAACTGTACACCAACCCACTATATGCCACTCCACTGTACGACAATCCTCTGTATGCTATTACACAATACATCCCTCTATTCTGTGACACAACACTCTACACCACTCTACTCTTCGCCAGTCCACTCTACAGTACTACACTCTCTGCTATTGCACTGTGCGACACTCCAGTCTGTGCCACTCTACTCAGTGCTGTATCACTATATGCCACTCCACGTTATGTCACTACACCATACACCAGTAACACTCAATGTTATTCCACTCTACACCACTCCATTGTGCTCTACTCCACTGTATGTCACACCACTCTACGCAACACACTCTATCCCACTCCACTTTACGCAATTCCACTGTAAACCACTCCACTCTCCAACACTCCACTGTACGCTACTCCACAGTACGCTTTTAAATTGTCCGCTACTACAGTCTACTCCACTCCACTCTACCCCACTCCACTCTACAGCACTCCACTCTACAGCACTTCACTATACACCACTCCAGTCTACGCTATTCCACTGTACGCCACTACACTGTACCTAACTGCACTCTATGCCACTATACTCTACGTTACTCTACTGTATGCCACTCCACTCTACATTAATAGACTCTATGCCTCTCCACACTACGCCACTACAGTCTATGCTATTCCACTCTATGCCACTCCACTGTACATCATTACGCTATATGCCGGTAACACTCAACATTACGTCACTCTACACCATTCCACTCTATGCTACTCCACTGTATGCCACTCCACGCTACACCACTCCACTCTATGCCACTCCACTCTATGCTATTCCACTGTACACCACTCCACTCTACAACACTCCACGCCATTCCACAGTATACTATTAAACTGTATGCCACTACAGTGCTCCCCACTCCACTCTACCCCACTCCACTCTACAACATTCATTCCACTCTACACCACTCCACTGTACGCTACTCCACTGTATGCCACTCCACTGTACACCACTCCACTGTACGCTAACCCACTGTACACCACTCCACCCTACCCCAATCCACTCTACGCTACTCCACTCTACACTACTACACTGTACACTATTACCCTCTACGATACTCCATTTTATGACACTCGAGTGTACGTCAATACACTGTGCGCCCTTCCCCTGCACGCTATTCCACTGTGTGCTATTCCACTGTACACAGCTCCTCTTTACGATACTACACTCTACGCTTTTCCACTCTGTGCCACTCCACTCTACAACACTCCACTATATGCCACTCCAGTCTACGCTATTCCACTGTACGCCTCTACACAGTACCGCACTTCTCTCTATGCCACTCTACTCTATGCAACTTCACTGTACACCACCTCACTCTATACCAATAGACTCTATGCCTCTCCCCTCTATGCCACTCCACTCTATGCTATTCCACTCTATGACACTCCACGGTACGCAACTCTAATATACGCTATTCACCACTCCAGTGTACGCCATTTTAGAGTACACCACTCTGCTGTATGCTAGTCCACTGTATGCTGCTCACCTTATGACTAGGCCTGGGCCGTGAACTCTGCTCCGTTCGCGGAGTTTTCGGAGTTTTCTGCACTCCGCACTTCGCGGAGCTCGCGGAGTGCAGAAAACTCTGCTCCGCGTAGTGCAGCAGAGTTTTTTCCCTGCTTGCGCACGGTAAGTTCGCAAGCGCGAGCTGCCGTGTGGGTAGAATTTCTACCCGAGCAGCAGGAACACCAGTGTGAACAGCAGTTCGCACTGCACTCCGCCACTTGCGGAACACCGCAGAGTTTTTTTGTCACTTCGCGGAGTTCCGTTTAGCGAAACTCTGCGAACTACACCCAGGCCTGCTTATGAGACTCCAGTCTACGCCACTCCACTTTACACTCTACACTATTCTACTGTACGCAACCACACCTTACGACACTCAACTCAATGCAATTCCACTCTATGCCAATCCACTCTACTCCATTCCACTAAACGCCACTCTAATATATGCTATTTCACAGTACGCCACTCAGGGATACTTCCTCTATAGGAGTGTGGGGGCGTTGACCCCCTACTGGGAGCCCACCCACAGGCTGACAGACTCATTTTTAAACTAAAACTTTAACTTACCCATCTCGTCACTGTTTTTCCACTAAGGCTGAGGGCTACAGCGAGAGGGATGACCAGGACCAGCTGAGGTTATGGAAACTGGACTGCACATGTCAGATTGCCTGGTGTTTTCACCATGGCCAGCCTAACATGTGCAGTTCAGGCTTCCAGAACCATTGTTAGGAGGAGCTGGAATAACAGAGACAAAGCCTCATTAGTTTACGATGGAGCGTTGTGCGTGCCTAACCCAGCCAATCGTTGCACTGCTCTAATGCTGTTTAGTATTATAGAACGCATGAGAGCAATGCTTAGATTGGCTGAGAAGCTTCAGACTTATTTTCTCAGCCAGTCAGAGCAATGCATTGGGAGTACTGCAATAAAGGTAAGATAATGTTTATTTATTTATTGCAGTGCTCCATGCTTTTAATGGATGGTAAATGCTCTTTAAATAGACTGTGATCAATCACCTCTGCATTACGACCATTTTGAAGCTGTGCTTCAAAATGGAATTCCTATTGCAGAGGTGTTCGGACACATTCTATTTATTATGCATTTACTGTTCGTTATATATATATATATTTATTTTCCTTTCACAAGCCCCACCACTTTCAAAGGCCATCTGCCATCACTGTCGCCACTCCACTGTACGCCACTCCACTGTACACCACTCTACTCTACCCCACCCCACTCTATGCCACTCCAATGTATGCCACTACACTCGGCGCCACTTCACCCTATGTCACTCCAGTTTATGCCACCGCACTGTACGCCACAAAACTATACGCCACTTTACTCTACAATTCACTGTACGTTATTACACTGTACATCACTCCATTCTACGCCATTCCACTCTACGCCACTCCACTTTACACCAATCCGCTCTACCCTACTACACTCTATCCTATTCCACTGTACGACACTCCATTCTTTGCCACTTTACTGTACGCTATTCCACTGTATGCCAATACACTCGTCACTACACTGTACGCTAGTAACACTCAACGTTATTCAGCGTTACACCACTCCACTGCACGCTACTCCACTCAATGCCAATCCACTCTTTGCCTCTCTGCTCAATACCAGTAGACTCTATGCTCTTCCACTCTATGCCACTGCATTCTACACTAGTCCACTCTACGCAACTCCAGTCTACTCTATTCCACTGTACTCAACTCCACTCTTGCCACCACACTCTTGCTATTCCAGTCTATGCCACTCCCCTCTATACCACTTCACTGTACACCACTCCACTATACGCTATTCCACTCTACACCACTACACTCTACGACACTCCACTGTACGACACTCTGCTATTCGTTATTCCACTCTATGACAGTCCACTCTATGACACTCCACTCCACACGATTGTACTGTATGCCACTACACTGTACCTCACTCAATGTACACTGCTCCACTCTACCACACTGCACTCTACGCCACTTCACTCTTTGCCACTCCATTGTACGCCGCTCCACTCTACGCCAGTCCACTCTCCATCACTCCACTGTGCTCTGTTCCATTGTGTACCACTCCACTGTACTACATTCTTCTCTACTCCACTCAACTCTACGATACTATATTCAACAAAAGTACACTTTACGACACTCTCCCTCACTCTATTATACCACACTTCACTTAATGACACTCCAATCGATGACAGTATACTGTACAATGTCAATACGTTTTTATTAAAAATAAAAAATATTGCAATTTAATTAGTAAAACAAAAGTTAAACCTTTGTTATTGTTAGGAAAACTCTATTTATTATTTCTATACAAACTAAACTTGAAATACACAAACATTAGAAATTCTTTAGCTATAGTTATACCTTAAATTTAGGACATCGCGTGTCCCACCATGACAAAGGCTGTTGTCGAAAAGCACTTGATGGTTTAGCCATTACTTGATATTGTTTCCCTTCAGGAAATAGCAGTAGAGTGATGTATCATATATATTCATTATATATACATATATATATATATATATATATATATATATATATATACACACACATATATATATATATATTCATACATACATACATACATACATATATATATATGTATATACATATATATATATATATATATATATATATATATATATATATATATATATATATATATATATCCACAACTTGAGGGCAGGTGTGCCCCAATGGATTAACACTTCGAGCATGAGAAGCGGCACAAGGCAGTCATCGCCACCCACTGGGGATTAATAATGACGTTACTTTGAGCCTGGTGCAAAGCGGCTCACTTGAGTAATAACATTTGGCACTACAGGATCCAGCAGGCCACAGCTGTGGCCACGCCTATTAAGGCGGGGACTAAGTTACGACATGGTGCCTGTTAGAACTGGGGGTCTCTAGTTGGCAATGGTTTGCACCTTTGTCCAAATAGGGACCCTTGCTTCTAGTCAGGATAAGGGGAAACACTCCTAAAATAACCCCTGCTCACCCCCTGGTAGCTTGGCACGAGCAGACAGGCTTATCTCAGAGGCAGTGTGTAAAGCATTTGTGACCACATACAGTAATACAGTGAAACACTACAGATGGACACCACACAGGTTGTTTATGTAAAAATAAGTAATCTTTATATAGACTTATCACAAGACCCAATAGCAAAAATCCACAATACAGTACTCAAAAATAGACTTAAAATGATAGAGACAGTTCACGTTATCTTCAAAAATAGGATAGTCAATCAAATAAAGCTTGTAGCAACAAATAACTCCACTTGGAGTTATCACGACGTCGTGACCGGTGGAAATCCCAAAGTACGGCGCCGACCGCGAGGTGCGCGGCGTCGGGCCCGGAGTCGAGCAGACCCACAAAGAACAGTACCTGGAATTCGATGAAAACAAAGACGGTGCACGGCGTCGGGGAGGTGATGCTTCGTTGGCGCCGGCGGCGTCGGTTCCTTACGACCCCAGGGGAGGTGATGTCTCGGTTCCTTACTGCAGCGCAGGGGAGGTGAGGCGTCGGTTCCTTACTGTGTCGGGGAGGTGACGTCACGGATGGCGGCGAGGCGTCGGTTCCTTACGATGGTGCGGCGTCGATGGATTCGGGGGTCACCCACGTCGAGGATCGGCTCCGCGATGATGAAGCCCTGGCGTCGGTGAAGTCGGGGCTGCGGTGCGAGTCGGGACGGTGCGTCGTGAGCGTCACGAGCGGTGTCCTCGGCTCCGGTGCAGGCAGCGGCCTCGATGACGGCTTCGGAGTCGATGTCGCACGGCGTCGGCAGGCGTCGGGCCTACGGTGCAAGTCGGGGCGGTGCGTCGTGCTCTTCACGAGCGGTGCCCACGGCTTCGGTGCAGGTTACGGCGTCGCTCGCCGGCGTCGGTGTTGCAATTTCCCTCTGTTAGCAGCTAAAACAGCAGTTCCAGATGCAGGCAAACAGAAGGGGTGAAGTCTTTGTGTCCCTGTGACTTCAGGCAGGAGGCAAGCTCAGTTCAAGCCCTTGGAGATTCCCTTCTTCAAGATGACAAAGCACAGCAAAGTCTTTTCTCCTGTCCTTGGCAGAAAGCAACCACTGCAGGCCAACCCCAATCAGCAAAACAGCACAGGGGCAGTACTCCTCCTTCAGCTTCTCCGGTTCTTCTCCTTGGCAACAGGTTTCTTGATTTCCCAGAAGTGATCTAATTTCCTAGGGGTCTGGGTCCCCTTTTTATACACCTTTTCCCTTTGTTCTCTGAAGGCAGAGAGGCCTCTGCCTAGTCCAAAACCAGTTCTGGTCAGTCCTGGAGCACTTTGTTTTTCTGACTCCTTCTTTCCTTTGTGAGTGAGGGGCAGAGCCATCAGACGCCCGGCAGGAGGTGGAGCCAGCATTGTGGAAGGCAGGCACAGCCCTATTCAGACCCAGGTGCAACTCCTCCCTCCACTCTGGATGCAGACCTTCCTATTCAGCCCTGTGCTGACTCACCCTGCCTCCTGGAATCCCCCAGCCCCTGTCACTCACAAATCCAGACACACAATACACAACCTGAGCAGAGGCAGCTGGATGGTTTAGGCAAGAAAATACCTACTTTCTAAAAGTGGTATTTTCAAACAAAGAATGTTAAAACCAACTTCACTAAAAGATGTATTTTATCATTCTGAGTTCAGGCATACTAAATTCGTTTTTCTACCATGTTCTCTGGGTCAGTTAGGATTATAAGGTGTAATAATCAAAACTGCCCATTCTGGCCTATGGAGAACAGGTAGCCTTGCAATAGTGAAAAACGAAAATGGCTGTAATTCACTATTAGGACATGCCACACACACCAGGGCATGTCCTACCTTATACTTACAATGCACCCTGCCCTTGGGCCTACCTTAGGGGTGTCTGATATGAAGATAAGGGAAGGTTTAGGGACTGGCAAGTGGGTGCACTTGCCAAGTCGACATGGCAGTCACAGACTGCACACAGGCTCTGCAATGGCAGGCCTGAGACACATTTTACAAGCTGCTTCTGTGGGTGGCACAACCAGTGCTGCAAGCCCACCAGCAGCATTGGATTTACAAGCCCTGGGCACACGCAGTGCACTGTACTAGGGACTGACAAGTAAACCAATCATCCAATCATGGAGTCACTAATCCATAACACAATTTATCATGGGGAGAGCATATGCACTTTAGCACTGATCAGCAGTGGTAAAGTGCCCAGAGTCATAAAACCAACAAAAACAGGTCAGAGAAAATATAGGAGGAAGGCAAAAGTTCAGGGATGACCCTGCAAAAAGGGCCAAGTCCAACACAACCCCCTTCCAGCCAAAACGCAGGGGAGACCAATCACTACCCTGATGGGCTTCTCTGCTTTGGGCGATAGAACCTGGACCCTGGCCCACAACAGCAGGGGCATACTCCAGTTCTACGCCAATCTGAACCTATTTGGATCCCTCTGTCCATACTCTCAGGGCCCACCCAGCTAACCCATGGGGAACCCTTCTCCTCAACTGTGGACACCACCTGTGCAGCACCTAACCTTAGCTTGCCCACAGGTGTGTCCCAACCGACAGACAGTACCCACATGGCCAACACAGATGTGTGGCCTAGTCCACCCCCGGGGTGTGACTTCTGTCCCCCTCCCAGGGGCAACTCTGTCCACCAGGACAGCAAGCCACAGTGGCCACTGACAGCCGTCAGTGATGAGAGCCAGGCCCCAGGCCTTTCATGGCTCTCCAACCTCTGTGGTGTCAGAGAGCGGGGGCAGTAGCCCCAGGTGCCTGGCACCCTTTGTCCACTCTCCCAACCGTCAGGTCAGGTATGACATCCTGACACTGACCCACCAGCCCCGGGCCTGTAACCGGCGGCTGGACAGGAGACTGGGGTGGGCTCTCCCACACCTGGTCCTCCTCCTTGGGGCTCTGCACCCTCCCACCTGGAGCTGTACCCCCTTCCAGAATTGTCAGGGCACCTGTGGCAGGGGTCCTGCACAGCTCGCCCACCAGTTCAGGGGTTCTATCCTGCAACTGGGATCCCAGCATAGGGTCTGTACCCTTAGACTGGGCAGAGGCCAGGGGTGAGGCTGTCCTCTCCCCGCCCCCTTACTGGGGTCCTGCACCCTCCCACCTGGAGCGGTGCCCCCAGAAGACAAACTGGTAGGGGCACTGTTAGCAGCTGCCCCTTCCTCCAGGTCAGGGGGACACCCTGAACCTGGTCCTCCAACCCAGGGTCTGTACCCTTAGGCTGGACCTGTGCCTGGCAACCCAGGACTTCCGGGAGGGTACACCAACCCCCCAAGGGAAACACACTCCTCTAGAGTTGTGTAATAATCTGCCTGGCGCACCAGGACTTCCTGGGGAGCACGCATGCCCCCAGAGGGTAACACAGCTCTCATGTGTTGTGTGACAGTCCGCCTGGCGCAGATCTCCCGACCCCTGTCCATCTGACAGCGCGCGAAGATCCCCCAGGACAGAAGTGGTGTCACCATGGTCATTCACTGGTGACTCAGCCCTTCTGGCTGGTCCCTGACCCACTGGTTCTTCCACTGGGGACTCTCTCCCCCTCTCACCCCTCACTCTGGGCTTCTGCACCCTCCCAAGTGGAGCGGCACTGCCAGATACCAGAAACACTGGAGCTCCATTTACAGACGCTCCAGGTTCTCTAGACACTAGGAGATCCTCCTCAAGAGGCGGCCCATCAGGACAGCCTAGGCTCCCTACCTGGTGTTCCCTTAAAGAACCATCCAGGCTCTGAGACTGGGTTTCGGGCACCTTGGGACACGCAGCCCCACACTCCCTCCTTCTCCACTGAGACAGGACGTGAGCCCCTACACCCCTCCCACTACACCGGGACCTAGCTGGGCTACTCTGAACCACTTCCACCACTCTGGGCTGGAAGATACCTGAGCCACTCCTCTTAGGGTCACTCCCCAATGCCTTTTCAGACCCTCTGGAAACCACCAAAAGGTCTTCCTCCCTCGTGAGCTCCCTGGGGTCAGAGAACTCACTCTCCAACAGGCGTTGGCATAGCTCTGGAAAACAGGGACTTACAATATGCTCTCCCACAATTGGATCACACAACCCCTCACAGGTGTTAACCAAGTTATCCTTCACCTCACCATCCAGTGCCTCACACATGTACCCCACACCACTCTGCTGAGATTGGCAAGACAGTATCTGACTGTCTCTGTCACTCAACCCACACTCTTCTGGGCGGTCTTCACACTCACACCCCAGGAATTCAAACATGGGGGAACCACTCTCCCTGCACCTCCCATCTAGAGTCAGTAGAGTGTCCCTCCTGCTACTAGGACCATGAATCCCTGCGTCAGTTTCCCTATTCCTCTCAGGGACACTGCGCACTACTGGAGCTACCTCATGTCCTTGAACCTCCTGGTGTATATTAACCCCTCCAAGTCAGGCACCACATCTCTGGGTGTGTGTACTACTCCCTCAGCACTAGGTAATACAATTTTGCTGCCACCAGAGGGAGGAATCCCTAAGCCCCTGGCTTTGAACTCCAACACCCTCATCATTCTCTCATGCTCTAAAAGCATCTTCTTTTCTTCCATGGCCAACCTCTTACTTTCTAACTCCAATTTCTTATGCTCAAGGCTATCATGGCTTCCCTGTTTCAGTTTGGCCATTTCCATTTCATGCATCCTGCTTTTGTCCCTGTCCTCCAGCTCCTCTGGAGACAGGCCCTTTGAGAAACACTGCTGCCCTCCCTGGAAGGCGCTCTCCTCCCAGTTAAGCCCAATGGCCCCTCAAGCTGCCCATCTAAATTCTCTGCCTCCTCCACAGGCTCCTCGGACTGCCCACTGGCATTCCGTGCTTCCAACCAGGCTCTCAGTGCCTTGTGAAACTCCTCCTTCCTGGTGAGGCCTCTCATAGAGATTTTAAACTTTTTGCAAACAGCTTTGAGTTCTGGCACAGTGTAGGTATCAACCCTATCTTCTTCAAATTCAATATCTGCAGGTGCAATGGATCCTTTTTGCTCATGGTGAAAATTGGCAGTTCTCAACAAAAATAAAGGTTCCAAGGAAAAAAAAGTCCTATCAAAAAGGTATGTGGTCGCGTATTGGTCTGCACTCACTAGTAGTGTACACCAATCACTGTATATGAATCACAAATGCAAGTCCAAATCCTCACCGCTGACCACCAATGTTAGAACTGGGGGTCTCTAGTTGGCAATGGTTTGCACCTTTGTCCAAATAGGGACCCTTGCTTCTAGTCAGGATAAGGGGGAAACACTCCTAAAATAACCCCTGCTCACCCCCTGGTAGCTTGGCACGAGCAGACAGGCTTATCTCAGAGGCAGTGTGTAAAGCATTTGTGACCACATACAGTAATACAGTGAAAACACTACAGATGGACACCACACAGGTTGTTTATGTAAAAATAAGTAATCTTTATATAGACTTATCACAAGACCCAATAGCAAAAATCCACAATACAGTACTCAAAAATAGACTTAAAATGATAGAGACAGTTCACGTTATCTTCAAAAATAGGATAGTCAATCAAATAAAGCTTGTAGCAACAAATAACTCCACTTGGAGTTATCACGACGTCGTGACCGGTGGAAATCCCAAAGTACGGCGCCGACCGCGAGGTGCGCGGCGTCGGGCCCGGAGTCGAGCAGACCCACAAAGAACAGTACCTGGAATTCGATGAAAACAAAGACGGTGCACGGCGTCGGGGAGGTGATGCTTCGTTGGCGCCGGCGGCGTCGGTTCCTTACGACCCCAGGGGAGGTGATGTCTCGGTTCCTTACTGCAGCGCAGGGGAGGTGAGGCGTCGGTTCCTTACTGTGTCGGGGAGGTGACGTCACGGATGGCGGCGAGGCGTCGGTTCCTTACGATGGTGCGGCGTCGATGGATTCGGGGGTCACCCACGTCGAGGATCGGCTCCGCGATGATGAAGCCCTGGCGTCGGTGAAGTCGGGGCTGCGGTGCGAGTCGGGACGGTGCGTCGTGAGCGTCACGAGCGGTGTCCTCGGCTCCGGTGCAGGCAGCGGCCTCGATGACGGCTTCGGAGTCGATGTCGCACGGCGTCGGCAGGCGTCGGGCCTACGGTGCAAGTCGGGGCGGTGCGTCGTGCTCTTCACGAGCGGTGCCCACGGCTTCGGTGCAGGTTACGGCGTCGCTCGCCGGCGTCGGTGTTGCAATTTCCCTCTGTTAGCAGCTAAAACAGCAGTTCCAGATGCAGGCAAACAGAAGGGGTGAAGTCTTTGTGTCCCTGTGACTTCAGGCAGGAGGCAAGCTCAGTTCAAGCCCTTGGAGATTCCCTTCTTCAAGATGACAAAGCACAGCAAAGTCTTTTCTCCTGTCCTTGGCAGAAAGCAACCACTGCAGGCCAACCCCAATCAGCAAAACAGCACAGGGGCAGTACTCCTCCTTCAGCTTCTCCGGTTCTTCTCCTTGGCAACAGGTTTCTTGATTTCCCAGAAGTGATCTAATTTCCTAGGGGTCTGGGTCCCCTTTTATACACCTTTTCCCTTTGTTCTCTGAAGGCAGAGAGGCCTCTGCCTAGTCCAAAACCAGTTCTGGTCAGTCCTGGAGCACTTTGTTTTTCTGACTCCTTCTTTCCTTTGTGAGTGAGGGGCAGAGCCATCAGACGCCCGGCAGGAGGTGGAGCCAGCATTGTGGAAGGCAGGCACAGCCCTATTCAGACCCAGGTGCAACTCCTCCCTCCACTCTGGATGCAGACCTTCCTATTCAGCCCTGTGCTGACTCACCCTGCCTCCTGGAATCCCCCAGCCCCTGTCACTCACAAATCCAGACACACAATACACAACCTGAGCAGAGGCAGCTGGATGGTTTAGGCAAGAAAATACCTACTTTCTAAAAGTGGTATTTTCAAACAAAGAATGTTAAAACCAACTTCACTAAAAGATGTATTTTATCATTCTGAGTTCAGGCATACTAAATTCGTTTTTCTACCATGTTCTCTGGGTCAGTTAGGATTATAAGGTGTAATAATCAAAACTGCCCATTCTGGCCTATGGAGAACAGGTAGCCTTGCAATAGTGAAAAACGAAAATGGCTGTAATTCACTATTAGGACATGCCACACACACCAGGGCATGTCCTACCTTATACTTACAATGCACCCTGCCCTTGGGCCTACCTTAGGGGTGTCTGATATGAAGATAAGGGAAGGTTTAGGGACTGGCAAGTGGGTGCACTTGCCAAGTCGACATGGCAGTCACAGACTGCACACAGGCTCTGCAATGGCAGGCCTGAGACACATTTTACAAGCTGCTTCTGTGGGTGGCACAACCAGTGCTGCAAGCCCACCAGCAGCATTGGATTTACAAGCCCTGGGCACACGCAGTGCACTGTACTAGGGACTGACAAGTAAACCAATCATCCAATCATGGAGTCACTAATCCATAACACAATTTATCATGGGGAGAGCATATGCACTTTAGCACTGATCAGCAGTGGTAAAGTGCCCAGAGTCATAAAACCAACAAAAACAGGTCAGAGAAAATATAGGAGGAAGGCAAAAAGTTCAGGGATGACCCTGCAAAAAGGGCCAAGTCCAACAGTGCCTATTTAAACTGCTTTGACCAAAGACTCGTGTTTACCTGCGAGCCCCTGAGGAAATGCTTCAATAGCATGAAACGCGTCGGACAAGATCACAGGACTTACTTTTTGCGAGGCACTTCTGCTGTTTTCCCATGCCGTTTTTCCATTAAAATAGTGGTTATCTTTCACTCACCTGTGTTGGGCTCCCTCATTCCAGGCAACTGTGTTGTGGATATGTTGCGGCGCAGCCTGAGCCGCGAGGAAGCCCCGCTGTGTTCCACAGTCCTGTTGCGACGTCAACCGGCGCTGCAACTTGAGGGCAGGTGTGCCCCAATGGATTAACACTTCGAGCATGAGAAGCGGCACAAGGCAGTCATCGCCACCCACTGGGGATTAATAATGACGTTACTTTGAGCCTGGTGCAAAGCGGCTCACTTGAGTAATAACATTTGGCACTACAGGATCCAGCAGGCCACAGCTGTGGCCACGCCTATTAAGGCGGGGACTAAGTTACGACATGGTGCCTATTTAAACTGCTTTGACCAAAGACTCGTGTTTACCTGCGAGCCCCTGAGGAAATGCTTCAATAGCATGAAACGCGTCGGACAAGATCACAGGACTTACTTTTTGCGAGGCACTTCTGCTGTTTTCCCATGCCGTTTTTCCATTAAAATAGTGGTTATCTTTCACTCACCTGTGTTGGGCTCCCTCATTCCAGGCAACTGTGTTGTGGATATATATATATATATATATATATATATATATATATATATATATATATATATATATATATATATATATATATATATATCCAGAAAAGAGTTGCCCTACATGTGATCAAGGCCTGCAAAGGCCGAAACGCGTCATGGCAGAGCAGTGAACAAAATAAATTTATGCACAAGCAAAAGTGGAGTCCGTTCCTGTTTGTTCCACGACGAGAGGGGACTACAACAAAACAAAGGATTAAAGTTATATATATATATATATATATATATATCACGAAGAAATCCCAATGTTACGACAAGCACTCCGGCGCAACACACGGGCACAGACTCCAACAGTTGGTGTGGAAACAGGATGGTAGTTTATTCACACATCAGAAAAGGTCCAACATGGAGATAGATAGATAGATAGATAGATAGATAGATAGATTATAGATAGATATTATTTTGGCTCTATGGCTACTGAAATAACACGAAGTAGCATCCACATCCATACCAGTGTCAATGCTTGGAGTACCTACTGATTACTCCATTTGTAGAGCAACCGTAGTGCTGTCCAACTTTGCAAAGGTTTTTAATCTTTTCTTTTATGCCTTTTGAGGATTATTTTAAACACTGTAATTTTTTTGACCTACACACATTTTCTGAAGTGTTAATAAAAATTGCTGGTGAATTTGTTTCCTAAAAGTAGTTCTGCAGGAGAAAAGTAAAGGGCACGTTTAGCCGGGTAAACGTTTTTTGCAACCTAATTCTCTTGCAATAACTGTTTAAGTCTGGGCTAGAGGCAGCTTTAGCTGTTTTATTACCTTCATATATTAAAACAAAGTAGATGATAAAGCAATGCCCAAGTGTGTGCATACATAGAAGGGCTCCAGTTCACCCTCCTCATCCTTAGATCTTTTCATCTGGCAATTACAGTTTGCATCGAGCCACCATATCATACAACTTGGTCAATCGTTCAGCAAACTCCAGTCATTGGCTCTCCTGCACTGTGAGTAGTACTGAGAGCAGCACGAAAACATGTGCACATCTGGCAAAAAATAAATATGAACCATTAAGAAATACATTTTCCTGTGATTTGCATTAAAAGTGAAAAGGCTACTATACCTGTTCTCAGTACAGCTGTTTGCTGGAAGCACCCATAATGTTTTATTAAAATTATATGTGATTTTGTTTTCTAAATGTAAAATATGCCTTGCAAGAAGATGGCCACTTCACACGTTTTCTTTTTTTCCTTCTTTTTACTTTTGTGGCATATGCTTGCAATTAAAAGTAAAAATAAAATATATAAATATTGCTCCAAGGACAGTCTATGCAGACCATACTGCATCTCCAGTAGGTCACAGTAAGGGGCATTATCTTCCTCTAATTCTGTGCTATGTCCTTCTTCCCCATTGTTAACCCTCGCCTTAAAAGGGTTCTGTCAGCCCTCGTGAGACTTTCATCCTCTAAAATGTTTAGTAGGGTGAACCTTGGTGTGAGTTCTATTGGTCTCTTCAGTACCCTCTGCAGTATGTCGAATATACCCTCCCAAAAGGGTTTAAGGATCATGCAACCTCAGACTGTGTGGTAAAAATCTCCTATCTTACTCCTGCATCGTAGGCAAGGCGGTCCAGGACCATGTCCGAAGCACCACAGTCATTCAGGGCCAAGTATATCCTATGTAGGTATTTGTATTGAATGAGCCGAAATCTATTTGACATTGTCTCCTCCTAAGGGGCCATTCATGTAAATGTACATTCCTCATCTTCCAGCTGGGCAACATCACTCTTCCAGGCCTCCCTAATTCAAATAAAGTTATGTTAGGTTGCTGAGTTTTCAGCAACCAAACAGTGGATACACACAAACTGTTTTGGCATCCTGTTTCCCTCCTTTGAAGTGCGCTCCCAATGTTATATGTAAACCCACCAGACCTCTCAAACAGACTTTGCCAGTGTAATATCAAAAAGAGACCCACTGCAATTGGGAACTGCCTGGCTGGGGGGGACAAAAGAAGGACCCTAGCCAGTGGGCCACAATGTGTCGTCCCATGGGGAGGTGTTCCTTCTGAAGATGAGCTGGGGTCGGCGGAGGGTTTCTTCATGAGGGGTTTAACCTCTGTGTGTTTCCAGGCATCAGGGAAGGTGGCAGTGATGATGGATGTTGTGAAGATGCTGGTGAGTGTGCTGTCGATTTTCTTCTGTCCCAGGTTGAAGGCATGGTGGCGGCAGGTGTCTGTTGGTGCTCTGGAGTGAATGGAGGTCATGATCGCTGTGGTGATTGGCATGGTGAGCGGTGTCCAATTGGAGAGGTGGCTGTGGGAGTTGTCTGTGTGTCAGGAGGAGGCCGAGGTTGGTTGGCTGTGGGTCAAAGTTGCTGTAGATGTCTGCTGTCTTGTGGAAGTGGTCCACCAGGGGGTCGCAGAGGGCTTGGGAGGGGTGGATTGTGGTCTCGGAGGCAGATGGGCAGGAGATTTTTCTGACAATGCTGAAGAGTTCTTTTGTATGATTGGTGCTAGCTTCAATGCAGATAGGGTGTCCTTCTTGGTTTCTTTGAGGCGGTGGTGGTATTTTCTGTGGGCCAATTTTAAGGTGGTGAAGACTGAGGGGTTCCTACTGGGGCACCAACATCATGCCAGTTGCTTGCACTCACGTTTGAAGGTCAGGAGTTCGGGGGTGAACCAGCTGACGTGTTGTGCTGGTGTTGGGTGTTTTCATGAGGGTGATGGTGTCGGCGCAGTTGGCAATCCAGTCGGAAAAGTTTTGGACAGCTAGCTCCAGGTTACTGGTGTCATAGGGTCTGGTGGTGTTGAGGGCGGTAGTCCATTGGGTCTCGGTAATTTTGTGCCATTTGTGGGGGTCAGGAGTGTGGCAGGGTTGTGGTGAGCCTGCAACGGTGACGTTGATGATGCTGTGGTCTGTCCAGGTGAGTTCAGTGGCGTGGCTGAATTTGATTCTGTCACATGCTGTAAAGATTGGGTTGAGGGTGTGTCCTGCACAGTGTGTGGGGCCGGTGACCAGTTGCATGAGTCCATTGTTGCTCATGCTTTCAAGGAGGTTAGTGGAGTTGGTGTCATTGGGGTCATCAAGGTGGAAGTTGAGGTGGCAGAGGAAGATGTAGTGCTCGGAGTCAATTGCCAGGGGGTGATGAGTTCCGAGCTGGCGTCACTGAAGTCGGGGCAGGGACCCGGGGGTCTGTAGGCAAGGGTTCCTCTGACGGATGTGTTTGTGTCAATCGGGATTAGGAAATTGAGATTTTCCATGATTGATGAGATGTCGCCTTCCGTGTTGGTGCATTGGAGGGTCTTCTTATGGATGATTGCGATACCTTCTTCATGTTTGTTGGCACAGTCTCTGTATATCATCTTGTAGCCGTGGTGTGCTGCCGTCGCGATGTCGTGGAATGAGGACGATGTGAGCCAGGTCTCTGTGATGAACATCACATTGGGGGTGGAGGAGGTGATGGTGTACCAGACTTTTGTGGCATGCTTGCAGAGGGATCAGCATTGAGCAGAATGCACTGGAGTTGTTCCACAGGGTTGGAGGATGGCTGTGTAGGTGCGGCGAGGGCTTCGGTATAGCACGTGAACCGGCAGCGATGGCAAACGAGGGGTCCTTCCATGGATCTCTCAGTTGTTGTTGCAGCCACTGAGGTCTAGGGCTTGGAGCTCGGAGGTTGTGTAGCGTTGGATGGCAAGAGAGACAGGGTTCCTGGCACTGGGCGCAATCCAGGCGCAGATGGGTGCCAACAGGCTTGCCATTGGCGCACCTCCATAAATAGTCCTAGGAGGTGGGAGAGGCCGGCAGGGACCTGTTCAAGATACAAGGATACATCAAGCTACAAGAGGACTTTACTGTAAATGGCTATCTGAACAGTGGCAACCATACCTGGGCTGGGCTCTGCCTGACACCCTGTGAGCATCTAAATGCATCCCCCAAGGTCCTGGGGGGTTTTAGAAGTGGATTTGAGAGGTGGATTGGGACTTCAAGTACTAAAGGCAGAATGTGAACCTGAGTAGTGTATCCGACCCATGCTCCGTTACGGTCAGCATCAAATTGCGGCTAGGTCCTGTTTTACCGCAACCACTGACTTTGCACTTTGTGCTTCTTAGCGCTATTTCTACTCATACCGTTAAAAATTCATATCTCTGGTCCCCATTATTGGAATTTTTTTACTAAATTTTACCCTATTTGTCTAATTCATTTGGAGATTTTTATTATTTTGCGTTACGACTTTATTACTTTTTTACTGCTGCATTAATACTTTACACATTGCCTCTATGTTAAGTGTGTCTGCTCTTTGCTATAGTGGTTCACTCTGACAAAGATTGTTATCATTACTTGTGATGGGTTCTTAACCCCCTCAACTAACAACCCAATTTCTTACACCCAGTTTTGCGTGTCTCTACAAATAGGTTTTGTCAGTCAGGATAAATTGTCACTGCACAATTTCCTCTAAAGGGGAAAGTAGCACCCCCAGATACTTGATACTTTGTGTATTCAGTTAGGATCTAGCAATCTCGACCCGGACGCCTATATCCCCTGGGATGTAAGGAGAAAGGCCTAGTCTTGTTCCAATTAACTACCAGCCACAAGAAGAAAACTCCTTGATATGTGCCATTGTTGTTGGCAGCTTGTGCTAAATCAATACTGCAGTAAAGCACCAATGGGCTGGCGCGCAATGTCCATTGGGCTAAAAGGGCATTAGCCTCCTCCCGCCCCATCGCGTTTTTCAACCGGGGCTCCAGCAGCTTCCAGGACACACACACGCAGAGTTCCTAAGCTGATGTGTGCTGGACTACGGTGGCGATGGAGCCTCAATGACAGCCTTGTGTAAAGCATTTTGCAGGTCAGTCAGAGGCAGAAGTGCATAAAAACTAAGGAAACTGTGGCCCTGAGTGCAGTGTGGGCAGGGGCAGAGACATAGCTAAAAAACAACAAATTATTCGACAGCTGTTTTGCTGGCCTTTCACCTTCAGGTCAATACATATAAAATATAGTGCATATGCTTTCAATGAAAACTGAATGCAATTTAAAGTAATCTATGGGAAATGCAATATTTTATGTTATGACAGCTCAGTTGGTTAATGTGATCACTGCAAGTGTCTGTGTGTACAACCAGTTACCAGACAGTCACCGAACTGAGTCCTGGTAGGTGCACAAGGGAAACGTGACATATGTATTTATAGTCCCACGCAGTCCCAGCCTACGATGAAGGCACTGTGATTGTGCAAGTCATCATTTTAAAATTGTATCACACACTGCATATCGTAGGCTACTGCAAAATGTACAAAGGATTTGACCGCCTTACTTGAAGTAAGGCCTTACTTGACGATGCTCCATCCGCCAAGATGGCGGAGGGCATTGACTCCTCCACCCTGACAGACTACCATCCATCAAATTTAGAGATGACCACCTGTTCATGGGTCATCTCTGTACCTTGAAGGCGATCCGCTGTCACAGCGGTTCTTACAAGGTGAAAAAAGGTTTGGTTGACTGCCTTCATCAGTTTTGACAACTGTCCACCAAACGTTTAATTTATTTTTGTTTTTTCAAAAACAAACTCCCAAGGTGGGAGTTTGCTTTTTTAATGAAAACATTAATGACCCCCAAATGACCCCCAATACTTTGAGGGCTTTCTCCTAGGGTGAGGGGATAATTATTGGGGTTTTTCTCACCCTCAAATCCAGGATTTTCCTGGTGGAGAGAGACAGAAAATAAGGACAGCACACCATCTACCCGAGATTGGGTGGGGGGTGTAATGCCATTCCTCTGACACCCCCTACTCTGTCAGGCCATTGGAGGAAACTTTGCATCGATGGAGCCAACAGGGGCTCCATGTATGGAATCTTTATGATGTGCCAGTCTCTAAATAAGGTGGGTGGACCAAGAGTTTGGCAGACAGGCTTCTTTGTTGCGCAATGCACAATCAGACTGTACTTAGTGCCAATCTTTTTTTAATACGTTTTCATTAAAAGAACACAGTTTAATGCTCAGCTGATAACACTATTACATTAGTCTAAAAAAGAATAAATCTTTGTCGTCATGGAGCTTCAAATCACTCCATCAGTCAAACACTGGCTTCCGATCTGCTGATTAATGAATTGTGTGCATTTACATTTCTTTGAGGTAGCAGGGATCCTGTCAAGAAGACTTGTTTCTTCTTTCACTGCCTGTCTCTACCTTAGCTGCACAGAAGAGGAGACACTGTCCGTTCCGATTGAGCTAGGGGCACCTGAAGGTCAGCAATATCCGTTCAGGTACGGTTGTTTTTTGACAAAAACTATACACCTGATTCCAAGTTGTGTTTTAAATTCCAATCCATGCTCAAATGGATGTTTGCACACAGATCGGAATTCTGGCGTTGTGCATCAATTACCACGATTTGGATTTTTCTCCTGACAGATTTCAACAGAAACATCTTGATGAAATCTATTAGGGTAACATACTAAGACATAAATACAAAACATGCAGTAATCTATGTAGTAAACACTGACTATACCTGTTAAGCATCATTCTGAGGTGAAGAAGAAGGTAATTATGTTACCTATTAAATACCTCACCCCTGGGTAGCAGTAATTACCATATACATAAAATATCACCCGAATTCTACATAACTTGGAACCAAGGCCTTAGTCTCCAAATCCGTCTTTGTGCTTTTAGCATACTGATACACATAGCTTCCAATATCTTTGTCTCTGTTTGGGTGTCACTATGCCCCCTCTATAGTTTGCCCATTTCTCTACCTAACCTCATAGCCTCTTATAAATCTCCATCTCTGTATTTGCCCTGGCAATGCATTTACATAATATAAACAGAAAGGTATGTGGGGTGTGGAGTGTGCCATGTGGAGATATGTGTGTGTTTATGTGTGTGTGGGGGGAGTTACAGGACACACCTCTACTGTCCATTTTCCTGCAGTCACCAGTCCGTTTTTCCTCCTCCGCTAAGATAAGATAACATCGTAGAGAGTTGCTAAATGGCTAATCAAGATCATGCGTAGATATTGCAGATACATAAAGACCACTAGACTCATTTGATATGTCAAATGTCCTGCCTGCTACAACCTTGTAGACTATACTTAGGGAGACATTTAAAGCCTGGTGTACAGTCATCTTATCTGCCAGGGGGGATAAGACTATGGCCTCCGCCCTTCAGGCAGAGGACCTTCCACCCTATTTAGATATCTCTACCTGTCTGGCCAGGATTTCTGGGCTGTGAAGGCAGCTATGGGTCCCCTTCAGAGAACAGCAGGCTTGCTGAGCGGGCATCATTTTAAAGCACCTTTTCAGCAAACTTATTTGTGCAGAGAAATAAACTCTTAAAACAGGAGTTTGTTTTCTCAATACAAAACGCTGGTGTCTGCTGGGTAGGCAGCTTTCTTCCTGCGAGTAGGGGCCATTCTATATTGCATCTGCCTATATGCACCATGCCTTGGGCAGGGGAATTGAGTCATGGTAGTCCTGCCGTCAACAGGGTGGGATTAGCTTTATTGTGACTTGGCGACCTCTGGTCAGATGAAGGACCAGGTCAGAGCTTTGCACAGCAGATCCAACAGAGAGTCAACCAGTTTAAACTTGTCCCTTCCGCCACCTCCAAGTAATGCGGTGCGGTGGAGTGGAAGCACAACAGAGATATGGTGCTACTTTAGCTCCACCAAACTCAAAAGGAGGACCTTACTTTCATGTCTGTCTTTGCTCTTGGTGCCTTGAAACTGCCAGCATGCGGTACATAGTGTTAAAGAAAACACCAACAATACAGCAAAGCATTTTTATTTAAAGAGTTAAACAGGCTGGAGGTAGCTTAGTTAGGCATTTCCGAACTAGGAAAAGTGAAACATGGCTGCAACCCCTCCACCTTTGTATCTAAAAATAGACAATTTTGCATTCATCAAAAAACAAATTTGTATGCTCAGACTTTGAAAACGCCACATAAATGTCAGCGAGTTATTTCATATGAACTGCGTCTTACTGCTATTAAGATCTCTTTTCTTTTATTTCAGATTCTATTTCTGAGGCCTTTTTCCAGGAAGTCTCCAATCTTATTAACTTGCCTTATGTCAAAATGACTGTTTCCCGTCCCAAGTTGCTTGTCACAATTTGGTCTCTATTGCTATGAGAAGATCAAAGCCGCTCATTATTGTATTACCCATCTTCTGGTTTCATTCTGTGGCATGCAGCACATTTACAAGTCTAACCCTGGGCGTAGTTCGCGTACTTGCGCTACGCGTAGCTACACGAAGTGTACTTTGCACTACGCGCGCTACGCGAACTGCGTAGTGCGGTAGGGAAAAGCTGTTCGCAATGATTGCACAGTGCCGGATGCTTGTCCGCACTGTGCAATCATTGCGAACGGCATCATGCACAGTGCAAGCAGTCATTTTCTGCTTGCTCGAGTAGATTTGTACTCGAGCGGCAGCTTTCTCAACGCGGACTGGTAGTTTCTCATCGCGAGCGGTCGCGAGCATACGCGACCACTCGCAATGAGAAATCTGACCTCCCGCGTTGAGAATCTCGCCGGGAGGTTTATTTTCACGCTCGCGATCGGCAACTTGATGTTGCCGATCGCGAACGAAGAAAAAGTCTCGCCGGGATGTTGATTTTGCTCGCTCGCGGTCGCCAACTTGACGTTGAGGACCGCAAGCGAGCAAAAAATGCCCGCTACGCGTTTTTGCACTGTGCTACGTGCGATTCGCGTAGCGTGTAGTTGCGCAAACTCCGCACACTCCGCGAGCGTAGCGTAGTTTTCCGCCCAGGCCTAATTACAACCCTTCTCTGTTGTTTGTCGCTCCTCTTACAGTTCTCCTAATGATTAAGGAAGAGGAGATTCCTTTTGAGCCTCAACCCTATACTTGCGCCCTGGACAACATACCCATGGATACTAGGCGGGGACTACAATGCTGTGCTCGATATAAACAGGGATAGATCACACCCCCCCCCTCCAAGGCGCTGGTACAATTCGGCAGGCTGAGGCATTAAGCAAATGGGCGGAGGGCTGGTCCCTGGGGGATGCCTGGCGACTGAAGTACCCTAGCAGCAGGGAATACTCTTTCTTCTCACACCCACACCAACTGCACACTAGAATTGGCAGGATCCTATGCTCTCTTCCAACCACCACCCAGATAACGCATGCCACGTACCTGGGAAAAACCTTCTCAGATCATAACCCCTTAGAGGTCACTCTTGCCTGGGGTAGAATACCTACTCCAGTTTCCACCTGGAAGTTATGGCCCCTGATGCTTGAAGACCCGGTCTTTCGCAGCACATTATCTGAGGGAATCACAAATTACTTCGCGGAGAATGCTGGTACTGCCTCCTCGCCGCAGGTGGAGTGGGATGCATTCAAGACGGTGATTAGAGGAATAGCAATTGGCACCAGGGCAGGGATCAGGAAAGAAATACACAACAACGTAATAGAGGTGGAAAATTCATTGAATAAGCTGGAGCAGGAAGCAGCTGTGGACACTACTAAGGGCGCAGCACTACAAGAAGCCTGCATTAAACACGCCGGGCTGTTAGAAACAATAAGACAAGTCAATTACACTACCTACACGCGCACAAAACACGCTGAAGCCGACAAAGCTGGCCCACTCCTGGCGCGTATAATTAGAGATGACCCCCCGCAGACCCCAATACATGAGATAATCACGCAAAGTGGGACCACTGTTGATACACAGCAAGACATTAACAGCGCCTTCTATGAGTATTACCAAACCCTATACCAATCACCACCACCAATGGCAGAAGACTCCCTCCACACATTCCTGACCGACCTCTCATTCCCTAAACTCACACAAGCAGCGCAAAAAGGTCTCTCTGGCCCTATCACGAGGGCGGAAATCAAAGAAGCCATTCACGACCTCCCCCGAAACAAGGCCCCCGGCCTAGATGGCCTCCCTGCTGAGTTCTTTGCCACATATGCAGATGCCCTAGTTCCACACCTAGAGCGATTATACAATGGTGCGATAGACTCAGGAACGCTACCCTACACCACGATGCAGGCATTAGTGGTGTCCCTCCCTAAGCTGGGCCACTCTCCATTAGACATCTCGGGATATAGACCCTTATCCCTGCTCACAACTGAATATAAAATCCTGAGCAAGGTCCTGGCGCGTCGTCTACTCCCGTATTTGCACAAACTTATCCACCCTGACCAATGCGGGTTTGTGCCGGCGAGGAGCACTTCACTTAATATCAGGAGGCTGTACCACATCATGGAATCCACTCTCCCAGACAATCACACAGAGGGATGCATCACATTAGACCTGAGGCAAGCGTTTGATACTCTTAGATGGGATTACATGATCCAGACACTGGGAAAGTTTGGCATACCCCCAGATTATCTGAAATGGATCCAGTTATTGTACTCAGCCCCCACTGCAAGGGCTCGTACTGGCAGACATATCTCGCGGGAGTACCCCATTGGCGGGGGCACCCGGCAGGGATGCCCGCTGTCCCCCTTGTTGTTTGTCCTAGCTATAGAACCACTGGCTCTCAAGATACGACTAGCAGCGGAGCAGAAAGGGATCCGACTTGGCACTACAACGCACGTGATATCTGCTTATGCAGATGACATAATATTATATGTAAATGACTTGACTACTGACTTCGCACCAATACCAGAGATCTTTACTCGCTTTGCACTACTTTCAGGACTTGCTATAAATGAGACCAAGTCGCAGGCCTTCTTTTTTCACCCGGAGGGTAGCCCTGATAGGATACAGTTCGGGCAACTCCGCCTGATGGTTGCCCCACATACCTTCAAATACCTGGGGATACAAATTTACAGAAATGCACCAGATCTCATAGAGGGGAACCTAAACAAAGCTATCCGAGCGCTCCGAGCACAGGTCGCATTCTGGACGTCCCTACCACTTTCAGTGATGGGCAGAGTGGCGATTTCAAAAATGGTGGTTTTGCCCCGATTATTATATTATTTTGTAAATTTACCAGTAGTGATCTCAACAACTACATTTACCTCCTTGAGCAAGATACTGACTGACCTGATTTGGGGCACTGGCCGCCGTAGAGTGGGTCTGGCCAAACTGCAGCTGGACACGGATAAGGGGGGTCTGGGGGTCCCGGACTTCCGCGCCTATTGCTATGCGGGCCAACTGCAGTGGCTATCATTCTGGCTAGCAGGGCGTAATTTGCACGAAATCGGCTACACAACCCTTGAGCTCGACCGAGGGGAACTGCACATGCTCCTGCTCCCACGGGTCAGACTGCCCCCAACCGGCCCGACACTTTTACGTATCTCAGCATGCTTACTGGAAAAAATCCCTACACTACACACGCAACTGCCCCCAATACTTGGATAACACGCCGCTAGTGGGAATACCCACCCCTACTGGCCTGATTACTAAACGGAGGATACTGGCTTGGGTTACGGGTGGGGTAGCCACGATAGGGGCACTGTTTGACGCGGGCACCCTCATGGACCATGGTAACTTCGCCAGGCATAATGGGGTAACAGACCAATTATACCTCACACACACTGCGGTCATCCAGTATGTGAAAAAAAATTGGGCTCCACACAGGGAAGCACCAGCCCAACACAAACTGGTCCATATGACATATCTCATGGGTAATGGCCGGCACCTCTCTAAATGGCTCTACAAAAGTATTAGATCACATGCGGGCATCACCCTGATGGACTTGCGTACTAGATGGTCCAGGGATCTGGACAAAGAACTGACAGACAAAGAATGGGACTCGATTTTAGAATACCCCAAGAAAATCCCACGGAATGCCAAATTTAAATTTATTCAACATATGGTAATACACAGGGCATACCTCACACCACACAGACTGCAGCTTATGTTTCCAAACACACAACACTGTTGCCCCAGATGCAGGGCAGAAGGGGCAGACTTGCTCCACATGCTCTGGCAGTGCCCGGCGCTTGCCGGGTTCTGGGCAGAGGCGGTGTCAGTCACTGCTGCGGCAGCGGGCGCCCCTGCGCCGTGCACGGCAGCCAACTGTTTGTTGGGGATCACCCGACGCCCCAAAGCACAGAAAGTACAGCTTCGCTTCACGGATCTAGCCCTGCTTATAGCCAAACGCGCCATCACCATGCGGTGGAAGTCAGCCAAACCTCCGTCGCTCCACGGTTGGCATGGGGAGGTAGTGAGATGGGACAGTGCAGAAAGCGCGTCAATTAGGCGAGAGGAGGCCCGCGGGCTGCTCAAAAAACTAATCTCCATGGAATGGGACGCTATCCTGGAAGCCTTCAAGCTACTCGCGCCGGTCCCTGTAGCGCAAGAACAGTAGGTGCACACTCCCCCCACCCCCCCCCGGGACCTGCCCCAACCCCCCCGCCCTCCATTTCCCCCCCAATCCACCCACAGAGAACAAAGTACAAGCACGCCTGTGGATTAACGAGTTCAAAAATAACATCATACTCTACACACCCCACAAACCGAGAGATGGATGGCTCAGCAGTAGAAGCACAACATGTAGCCGTAGGGACAGGACAGGGTCAGCTGAGTTAGGGTGGGGGTAGGAGAGGGGGCAGTTTCTTATAAAGCTCTATGGTAATATCCTACCTTCTCGGGTATCTCAGTACAAGTGTAACAATGTTAAGAAGCCTACTTGAGACTATAAATGTACAACTCAGGCTGCTCGCAGTAGCTAGCACGACTGTAATTGATGCGCAAACTGACTGATACATTGTTTGTGGAACCAATAAGATGCATTTACGCTTGATGATCTGAAGAAGCCTGATGAATACCAAATATATGCTTGACTCTCTTTCATGTATGATGCTAAAGTTGGAAAAATTATTGAGGAGGAGGTTTTCTCCTGGCTGGCTTCCCTCTCTAAACTCAAGATCCCCAGACAGGACTCTAAAACTTTAGCTGCAGTCATTACACCTGCTTTTACCTTCATTCGTAACACCTGTGTCCATCTGGCACTTTCCTTAGTGGATGGAAGAAAGAAGTTGTCAAACCCCTTTTAAATAAGTCAAATTTGGCTCCAGGTTAGAAGCTAACCACAGGCTCATATTTCTTTTACCAGCAGTCACTAAAAAAGTTCTAGCTCACCAACTTTCTGAACATCTTGAAGATTTGCAGTTACTAAATGCTTGCAGTATTAGTTCAAGACCTGGTTTAGGCATTGAGAATGGCCCTGTGTCAAACAAGATTACATTTATACATTTCCACCTACCTGTTACAGAGGCGTCATCCTGTTACCTTCAATGAAGATTTGTAGAAAGCCATTCGTTTTATTCCGTGCGACTTGAATGCTTGTGTTGTTAATGTCCCCATCATTTCCAGACAGCGCTATGCCAATTCTTGCTGTGCTGGCCTTCCTCAGTCAGCTATTTACAAACTTCAAGGCTTTCAGTATATGGCAGAGTGACGTCATGAATTTCAGGAAATTTGATTGGTTCTCCAAGGATGGCCGAAAGCTTCACTGGTGGTTGCCAGTTTCTAGAAGGATACATTATAAGGCACTCTCCTTTGCCAAACAGAGCCTATTATGAAACAGATGCCATGCTGCTTATGTGTTTGCTTCCAAGTCTAAGCGATCCCTTCATTTAGGATGTTCCATTCTGCTCTTAGTCCCTGAATTTAGAAATGCTTGGAAGGGTGGAGAGAAAGATGTTCATTCTCTTGTGTTGCTTCCTATATTTAGAATGCTCTCTGTCTTGGCCTGTACAAAATAGAGGGCCATCGTATGTTTAGGAAGGCTGTTAAAATTCATCTGTTTTATTGATTCTCTTCATATCTTTTCTGATGGTGTAGTTCAGTGCTAAGATGCCTTGGGGCATTGTTTGTACTTTCTAAGTAACAGCCCAACTCAACTCATGTATAGATTTTCAATATATTTGGTGGATGCACTTGGGCACTAAAATCAGGGCCAGTGACAATTTTAGAAGAAATTGAGCAGAAATGATGAGTTGTGGCTCCTGTCCCTTTGTGATGAAGCATTGTCACCTGAGCAATAGCTCATTTATAAGCCTGAACACATAATTTATATTTAAGCAGAGGCATACCTCTGTCCACCTAAAGCATACACCTCTATGATCAGTTTCTTAGACTGCAATGTAAGACAGATGTAGAATTTGCTTTAACATATGCCTTGTGTGTTTTTTTCTCTGGAATTGTGTTTATGCAAAGGTAGTACATCTGCACTCCCCTTATGTAGGCATTGCATCTCTGTGTCCTTTCTTCAGATCCGTGTAGTTTGGCAGCAAAATGCTTGGAAAGATATGCTGCTGTTAAACTAAGTCTTGATCTGTCGAAAGCAGCATAACTCTGATATGTAGAATGAAAACATTACTTTGTGCACCACTTGTTTCAGTGTTAGAATGATAAACTAGTAACCATATTGTCTTACTGGAGTCTCTCTTGTGTTTTATTCAAGGTTGGCCCTTTCTCTACTTTGGCCAGGCTAATTGCTATAATTAGTACATACATTTATGGAAAACCATTATAGAGACTAAGGAAATTTTTCTCAAAGGAAGTTTGGCAAAATTCATAACAAATGTTGCATTTTATAATGAAATTTGCTCCGGCAGGATTTAAAAAGAACACTGATACTTTAATGGTTTTGGCTTCAGTACAGAAACGAAAGTCTGGTTGTTATTATAACATATGCTATTAAGAGGTACCTCTTCTGCTCCTGTTGGAGTGACTACTTTGCAAGACATTGCCCATCATCCACATGTCTTCTGGAGCTTGAAGGTATACTTGTAAACTGTGCTTGGTAGACCATCATTTGTTGCAAAGTTATTTCAAGACATCTACCTCTTTTGCCAGTAATTTAGGCCTGGTGGCTTCCTGCATGGATGTACCTCAGTCATCTCATATGAGGAACTACTCATTGTGGGGTGCTAACAACAACTATTTTATTTTGTTTTAGAATAGTGAGGATTCCTGGCAGAGTAGTTTATGGGCAGTAATATTGAAAACTGATTGGCAGTCACCTATTCAATCTCAGCAGAAATGGAAGATGTATTAGGAATCAAACCCAAGACTTACTAGTCACATCCTGAAATCAGATGTGTTAACCCACTTAGCTCAATATTCTGAGATGTGCAGACTCAAACAAGCATACATTGAAAGTCTCGATGAGCAGACTGAAAAACATACCTTTGGTCAACAGTCAGACCAGAGCATCTTTTTGAAGATGGAATTAAAAATTGTTCATGAGCTTTTGTCATTTAACAGACTGGATTTTCATGGAATTGGCAAAAACATTCCTTGCGTCAAAATAACTTTGCAAAAACTGTTTCTAAAGTGCTTTGTATTGAAATCTGTAGAAGTTGCGTTTTGGTTGTCAAATCGCTCACTTCCTTTTTGAAGATCACTATTCATAGTCTATAAACATTGCCAAATCCATCCAGTAAAACATGTTTGTTGGATTGTGTTTGACCAATATCTTTAAAATGCACAATTTATCACACTATTTGCTTGTATTGGCTCTAAGTATAGCTCCACACATTGTTTGAAATGTTAGTCCCACCTCCATCTGTTGACCTGTTCCCCCTCCCCAGGTCCCTCCCCCCAGATGTTCAGGTCTAGTTGCACTCCTGCTGTGGAACACTAAACAATATGGAGGAAACACCAGATTCTCACAAGCCCCCACCTCAGGGGTCAAATAAAAAAGATTTTCTAACATTAGCTTCTCCAGTGACCCCAAGATCCATCTGCAATCAAAATGACTCATTCACAAACTAGATGGACCCTCAGATCATCAAACAAGGTGGATACAAGGTGTAATCCAAGTGCCCTGCATGTGACCTTTGGATACCCTCTAAGTTTGGCGTCCTATAAATGTTACTTGACCTTCTGCTCAGTTTCTTCCTTCTGGCTAAATTACGGATTTCCCTGCAGGCCCACTTTCGGTGAAATTTTTGTTAGGTGTAATATCACCTACTTTCCAAATTTCCTATTATGCTATATTTGCAGATTTTCACCATGTCACATACAATGATTTCGCATGCTTTTTGTCTGCAGTCTGTGAGGTGCGTATCATTATGCAGTGTCTGGTTTCTATCGCTGAAAGGCTTTTTGTTTTAAGGTGTTAACATTGTGAAAGTGACATTCTCTTACATCACAAAAGCCTCCTGAGCAAGAATCACTCTGCTAGGAGCACTGACATTTCTTTACATGTTCCCGCATTCATGATTTCTTTACATGTTGCTCTGTTCTGTAATCTTCTTGCAAGGAGACTAACCGCCTGTGGAATACACTGACGAGTCTTGATGCAAATGCAGTGCACATCTATGCAGTTCTGCTGGCTTAAATACTACCATTATTTTGGAGGGAAGATTTCACCCTGGTCCTGATGCTCCACTCTGTGCCTGCACTGCTGCAGGTTGCACTCTTTCTATTCTGGTTTTGAAGAAAGGACCCAGAGCTATTTCCTGTGCATAGCAGTAACCCAACGAATAAGCTGGGTTGGCTCCTCCGTAATGGCGGAGGAGTGTCGCCCCACTGAGTCAGTCAGCGGAAAATAAAATGATAATATTTGAGCGGGGCATGGCAGGGGGGAGGGGTTAGTGTGCAACATAAAGTGTGCATGTCAGTTTGGCCGGCCGTCTTATGCCGGCTAAACAGACATGCGCACTTAGGTTTCTCCAAACCAGCTGTGTTGCACAGCCGGGTTGGAGAAATGCCACAGACACTAAGGCACTGTCTGAGCAGCAAACGAGGCTGCTCAGACGAATCCTGGCGCTGCTCTCATGCTATGAGAGCAGCGTCTGGATTGGTGGGGAGCCTGTGCTGGTGTCCCAAGGACTGCTGGTACACCATCAAGAGTGAAGAGGAGCACCAACGCGTCGGCGGCAGGACAGGTATGTGTTTTAAAAATTATATCTCCCTTACCCCTCCCCGCACCCGCACTGGAGTTTTGTGGTGGCCGTCACTGCAAATAAGATACTCCCGTTCCACCATTTGAGCCATATGCTGAAGAGGACAGAGCCAAGGAGTGACACAAAGGTGCGTGGGCTGTTCCTGTGGAGAAAATTCTTAACAAGCATTGGCAAAGCCAAAGGGTCTCGGCAATCCGTGAGTTATTGGCGCTGTCAATGTCAATGTCTTTTAGCCATGCTGAATAGCAGCACGGCTGCTGTTCAGCATGGCTGAAAGTCATGTAAAAATCCTAAGCATTTGGCGGTCACCAGTTTTTTTCCCTGAAGTAACACATGAGCACGCAGACATGCACCAAAGTCCCAGCACTGCTGTCTCTGAAAGTGAAAAGGCAAGGCAGATGGACCTTGGCTCAGGATGGATTTATCTTCTGTTTAGCAGGCATAAAAGAGCAGTAAGAGATGGGGAGGCAATCGTAAAAAGAGAAATGAAAACAATCTCTATCCGCAATACCTACAAAATGGGGATCTGTGCAGTTTGCATGTATATAATCTGTTGGGAGAGGATGTGGTGTAACGGCCTGAGCGGCCTAAACATGACTGTGTCCTTTTTAAGGGTGGGCGAAGTTGTCGGAGTACCACTACGCGGAATTCTGCGGAGTTGAACAAAAACTCCATGAAACTTCACGTTCCATCTCATCCCAATTAATAAAACAGAAACCTCACATACCTTTGGTAAAACAAGTAACTCTATCTTTACATACTAAAATGCATATAGTCATCTCACGAAAATGAAAATATAGCAAGCAGTGAGAGAGGTGATGATTTTGGGGTCCTCCCTAACCTAGGGAGACAACCAAGCAGATGCCTTGAACACAAAGAGCACATCATGCTGAACGATTCAGTGGTGGTCCCATCCTCCTAGGACCACCCCAAGTACAGTTATGGGCAAAAATACAATCCCAACCAAAGGCCCTGCAAAGCATTACGGGACGAGATTCTAGAGTGCAGTGAATATTATAGTATCCAATATCAAAACATTCCTCAAGCGCAGCGGCTCTCCCACAGCTGAGAGCTAATACTATAATATTCACTGCACTCTAGAATCTCGCCCCATAATGCTTTGCTGGGACTTTGGTTGGCATTGTATTTTTGCCCATAACTTTGCTTGGGGTGGTCCTAGGAGGATGGGACCACCACCGAATCGTTCAGCATGATATGCTCTTTGTGTTCAAGGCATCTGCTTGGTCCTCCCCCTAGGTTAGGGGGGACCCCAAAATCATCACCTCTCTCATTGCCTGAGATTTTTCAAAGCTCATTTTTGTGAATTGGTTATAAGCTTTTTAGCATGTAAAGGTAAAGTTTTTTTATCAAAGGGTTGTGGGTGCAGTAGCTAACTCCCCTACGTGGCGGAGTCGGAGTTTTTGCATGAATTTTGTGGTTTCAATGTAATGCGTAGTTAGCAAATCTCCGCAACCTCTGCTGGCGGAGCAGAGTTCATTGCCCTCGGTTAGTCCTTTTGTAATGTGACTGGTGCTCATGTAAAGCACTCTGATACCTGCGGGTCGAGTTTGCACTATATAACACTGAATAAAAAAAAAAAAAGTAACACCAGCTTGAAATTTCACTGCTTTGCAGTTTAACAATCTATACATAGTTTGAAATGAAGACCGTGCGGGAGGAGAACAAGGAGCCTTTAAAAACACGAGCACTTGTGTGGAGTGCTCAAACACAAAGAAAAAAGCGGCTCCTAAAACGGGAGCAGTGGATGGACACAAGTACTTAGCCCAAGCTGTGGAGGAGGGCTAAAGACAAGAAGAGGCATGATGCATGCATGCCATGGACAAATAGGAACAAAGGATATGAGAGAGATGATGAAACGAGCAAATGGGAAGCCTATAGGCGGGCTGAAACCCACAGATTGAACACAACATGTCTCTTCGAAACAGCACCTGTGCTGTCTAGGCAATACCTAAAAAATTGGGGGCATATTTATAAGAGGCTTCAATCACCTTTGCACCAAGCAAAGTGGTGCATTCATGACATAGAAAGAGGAAAAGGCCTCTCAGGATTGTTTTTGTGCAGTAAGGTGTCCCTTCCTGCACAAAAACAATCCTGCATGCAATGGAGGCAACCTTGCACCGTAGTGCTAGGATGCCAAAACAGCGCCAGCATTAGGAAAAAGGACGGGAATGTACTGTATTGGAAAAATTCTGTGCATTCCTGCGCTTTCCCTGTGATGCAGGGCAGCGCAGCAAGGTGACTTGCTGTGCTGCTCTGCGTCACTAAACTTGTAAATCTGCCCCTCAGTTTGTAAAGGATGTGGCCAAGAAGCTACAGGCTTTCAAGTAAGGTATTTGCCAATAATCATGATATAATCTAAATCATCAAAGCCTAACAGATGAAGCTAACCTCCCTAAGTGGGAGGGGTAAATCACTTGTTTCCAAGAAAAGGTTGAAAAAAGCATTAGCAAAGCCAATAGGTTTCACCTATGCAAGAACTATTGACTTTGTCAATATGTATTTTGAAAGATGTTGCATAGTAGTACGAGCTGTGCAATATGACCCAAAGTAAAAAAAAAAAAAGTGCTATGGGACGGCCAACGTTGACAGTGTCAGAGCACTTTTTTTGTTTACCTTAAGTATTGTTGCACAGCAGCCTGTGCCGCTGTGAAACATCTTTAAAAACATAAACAAAGCCAAATATCGCTGTGCAAGTTATTCAGGTTTGTTAATGTTTTTTAAAAAGGATGTGGCTTTATGACCAGAACTGTCTCCTGCGGAACTCGGGAACCAGGTTCGAGTCACGGCATTGGCTCAATATCCTGTGATTCTGGGCAAATCACTGCAACTCCTGAGCCAAAAAATCACCAAAGGAATGTGTCTTCATGTAAAGTAAATGGTACTCATGTAAAGCACTCCAATACCTTAAGGTCTAGGTTGCACTATAAACCTGCAGAAAGAAATGTAAAAAAGCAACAAGAGGGAGACGGGTGGGAAACAAAGATGTCAGGGTGGGTGTGTTAAATAGAACAGGGTGCCAAAAAGTAAATTAAATAAAAGAGTACCTTAAGGAGCATGTGGCCAGTGGAAGGACACTGGTCACAGGAAGCAGTACTTGGTTCATGCTCCATGGCAAAGACTGAAGTCCTGGAGGAAGCTGGAGGCAAGGAGGAGGCGCCGACCAATAGTAAGCAAGGAAACAAGTGATGTGGGACTCAAAGAATGGTAAGTAAAGGTAAGTAATGGGTGGACTTTAAGCCCCTTTAAAGATATTTTTTAAAGAACAATAGCTTTGCTGACAGCTCATGCGTGCTGTAGGCAAAACCTAAAAAAAGGGGGCCACATTGTGCTGTTCAATACAGCACAGTTTTCATATTAGTTGACTAAAAAAGATATCCGTTTTATTAGCCTTTCCTAAGGGGCCCTAATGAAATATTTCAATACTTATACGCCTCAGATAAGTCTTATTTTTCACCTGGTAAAAATGATAGATAAATTAGCATTTTTCACTTCATTCACACTTAAAAAGTGTCCAAAGAGCAAAAGGTTTTAAAGTCATTTCAAATAATTTAGCACACAGATTGAAATAGCTAATGCATTTCTTTCATTTTCTTCTACCCCTATATCCTAGCTCCTTTCATGTGCTGATTGCGTCCATTCCAAGTAGATTTGCAATTGTATATTATCACCGAGATATCATTGGCAGGTGGTATTTATGGAAAAATGAAAAGTGATGCTTAATCAGCAGACAGCAAGGCTATATCTGAGGTGAGATGGATATCATGGGATCAGAAACCAGAGCAGCCACTTATGCTACGGGATGTTACAGGTTCAGACAACTGACACGTCCTTAAAGTTACACTATTCTTGTAGGCCCTGACAGCACATATCAATAATGATAAGAATATAAAGGGATTTGTCAATACAGATGATGGAGTGCCTTCACATGAATCATGAAAGAAGAGCCATAAAAGAAAGTGCTCTCTTGCTCCATGAATGCAGCACCAACACTTTGTGCCCTTCACTCAGCATGAATATGTTGAACATTAGTTCTAGATATATTAAGAAAATGCAATGATTTAATTCTCCTAAAGAAAAAAGTATACGATCTTTTGTCACCAGCTTTTCATTTCTAGTAAATTCACTCGTTTTCATCAAGTATTCACATGTTTCACTGGCTCACAAGGACAGAATGTGCCTCACATGCCCATGCACCTCCATCACATACCAGGGAGATCTTTCAAATGCTGATGGCAGTGTGCACATATCTTGGATGCCAATATTCTGTCAGAATTCTGACCTCTGCAAGGGATATCCACCACTATGTGTAGTTTGGCCACAGTCATTCTGAAGATGCTGACAATATGCTCAGAATAGCCTCCTTATGCCACGATCACCCTTTTCCATAGGAAGCCACCATTTGGCTTAGGATGCTCATCACAGGCCGAGGGCCACCTTATGCCATAGCCATCATTATGCCTGGAAGGCCGACCAGATTCTTCAATTGGCCACACTATGCCAAAAAGGGCTACCTTGTGGCAGGGCCTCGGTAATGACTAGAATGAGATACACTATGCAGCTTATGGAATGGGTGCTTGCCCATGTGCTGCACATGTCTGTGCGTCTGAAAGACGATTGAACTGTTGCTGCCCTTGGTGTGCCTGTTCTGGGTGTGATTGAAGAAGGCAATACTAGCAAGTCTGGGGCACTCTGCAATTATTAGTAGCTTGTAGGATCTGCAGGTGACGTTTTTAAAGAAGAACATATATGGTATAGGCTATGCCATGTCGTAAAGATTTCCTTTGCATGTTTGCATACTGTAATCTGTCTATGTAATGTAGTAATTCAACATTTTGTAATTTCAATTTAAGCTTCATGTTTAATAGCTGTACATTTTTTTAAAACGTGTTTCACTTTATTTTTTTAGAAAATATAAATAAAACGTTAAAAAAATATAAAGATAAAAAAGCACCTGTGTAATGTCCTGTAATTCACTTTCATTTGATTTGTGATAAAAGGATTATCATGTGAGATTGGGGACAGTGGTATCTAATTATCTGAGAGACCAGGCAGGGCTCTGGGTCGCAGGCAGTAGTCTGGTTGTAGGATGAAAATGATGCCATCCATTACCCAAATGTGACGCAAGCCTCTCATAAATATGCCCCAACTGATGGGAGCTTCTTTTATGGCAGTTTTCAAGTCTTGATTGTGCTACTGCCTCACCAGGGGCCTCATTTACTATATTTTGGCATAGAGCAGCGCCGCAAGCCTTCCTGCTGTGCTGCCCTACGTCAAAAGGAAAGGGCAGGAATGCTCTGTATCTATGAGATACTGCGCATTCCTGTCCTTTTCCACAGCGCTGGTGCACAAATGGCTGCCTTGAGCCAACACAGGCACCCTTGCACAATGGTACAAGGGTGTGTGCGTTTACATCAGGTTGTTTTTGTGCAGGAAGGGACACCTTCCCTGACACCACCCCTGGGGAGGCAGCCTTTCGTCGCATTGGAAGGTTTATAGCTTGTTGTAAATCTGGGCATGTGTCACATGCAATGGGGGTTACGTGAGAACACCCACAATAACGCCCATGGCACACCTCCCCATCCCAGTGTAAGGCAACGCCGCGACTTGGCTGCGTTGCTTCACAGCATATCTACGAGGCCATGAAAAGCCATGCAGGATGGATTTACATTGCCTCGTCAATATGGGTTAGCCCAGTGCGCTCCTGGAATGTCATTAAAGGTGACGTTCCAGAGACGCACTGGGCTTGTAGATAAGCCCCTGAATTTAATGGGAAGGTTATCTCTGACTGTTTGGCATGTGATTTGGGCCATAAGATCCCATGGTTAAGCTACAAAAGGAGCCCTTCTCTAAGTCTACAAAGGCCAGAGATGTTCTCAACACCCCACTTACTGAATAAAAGGGAGGCCTGCTGGGCTAAGGAGTTTATGAGACTTTGATCTGCTGTTAGAGAGGCAACGGAACTTGAGAACCAATCTTTGAGAGTCTATATCACGTTCAAGACATATATGAAAGCCTCGAGCAGGGCATCCCGCTGATGCGAGATGGGGTACTTCCGAAGACACCGCAGTTCTTCTGACTGCAAGGCAGTTCCCTCGGCAGTCGCCCACACCTCCACCGATCGAGCCTAAGCAAGCGGCTGAGGGGGTCCTTTCACTTCCAGGAGTGCGTGATCCCCCTCTTAGTTATGGGAAGTGCCAAGTCAAGGAACCTGGTGACTGCCCCACATTTTAGGACATTTAAATTGACCAAGGGCACACACACCCCAGGTGCACAATGAGGGAACTGTAGTGGTGCGAGAGAGGTGGGCAGTAACAGACAGCCAGTAGTCAGCCAGCTGAAGACAGGACCAAAACATATGAACAAGGTTTGCATTGTCTCACAAACAGCAGCGGCAGGCGGCATCCGTATGGTGGAAGAACCAGTTAATCTGCACAGGAGTGAGATATGCTCTATGCTGGATATTATACTATTAATTTGAATCATGCATTCTGGGAGACAGTGGCAGGCTAGGCCAGGACCATGGCCCACTCTGCGTTGCTGCATACCCTACCTAAGTCTGCATTCCACCGGTCGCGGAGCGTCAGGAGGGGTAGACAGGTATGCTTGTTCAGCACCTTGGTGAACCACGTGATCAAGTGATGCCCCGTGCCCAGTAGGTGTAGGTTTTGATGCATCTGATTCATGCCTTTTTCAGACTACAGTGACCCCCAGCGTGCACGTAGTGTGTTTATAATTAAGTTATATATGAGGAACTGTCTTGGGGGGGAGATCGGTTTGGGCACTCAGATCAGCAAATGGGATGAGTGCAGCGTCAGAGAAGAGGCCACCCAAGGTTTGGAGGCCTGCTTCGTGCTATGGAGCAATAGTCATCGTCTTGAGATGAGCTCACCCCCTGGGCATACTGAGCAAATGGATCAGGGAGGCATATAGCAGCGAGGCATAAGTGAGACGAATGCAATGGCGAAAGCAGCGTAGTGCCACAGACAAGAGACACATGGGTGGGAAGGGAGCATGGACTAGGGGTGAAAGAGGTGTAATAAGCACTCCAATGTCCACAAGGGTAACGTCAATGTGCCATGTTTTCCGGATCACGTTCAGCATACCTCCTTGCCACCCACTGCAGCTGGTCAGTGAGGTAATAGTGCTCAAAGGTGGGAGCCCCCAAGCTGGTCCTTTTGGTTGACGGACACAGTTTCGATAGCACTACACGGCGCCAAGTGCCATGCCAGATGATGTCGACAAGCAGGCACTCAAGTGTAGTATAAAAGGATTTATGCAAGTAAATGGGGACGTTAAAAAATTTAAATAAAGCAGGCACTGCAGCATCACCATCTTAGAGTAATACGTCCTGCCACTGACAACAGCAAAGTCATCCAGAAAGAGATTTGCCCACAGAGGGAGGACACCACTCGGTGCACATTTCCATCCACTAGTGCCACTGTGTTATGGTAAATCTGGATACCGAGGTAGCGGATCATGTCTGGTTGCCACTGCCCCAGCTCCTCTCCCAACCAGAGGGCGCGGTCTGATGCCCCGACCAACAAGGAGAAGAGTCAAGATTTGTCCCTAATAACTCGCAGGCCCAAGACAGCAGCAAAGGCAGTGAGCAGGTGTTCAGTCGCAGGCAAGGGCTCAAACATATCTCACACATAGAGATATCATGTCATCATAGAAAAGTGAGACAGCATGCACCTCCGTCTCCCAGCAGGATCCCCCAGTCTCACCCCTGAGCTATCAATCTATGCGCTAGGGGCTCCATAGCCAAACAGAAAAAAGGGGGGGAAAGAGGGAAACCCTGGTGTGTGCCACAGCCTATACAGATAAGTTTGGATATATAGCTGCCTGTCTTGATGTGGACCAGCAGTGCAGTATATAGGAGCTTAATAAGCCCAAGCATGCTGGGACCTAGGCCAAACTTAGAGAGTATGGCTAAAAGGTAACTCCACTCCAGGGAGTTGAAGGCTTTCCCCAGATCCAATACCAGGCAGCTGGACCAAGGCCAGCAGCCCTGCGCCTGCTCCAGAACCCAGAAGAGGCGGCGGAGATTCAGAGGCATGCTGCGGCCCGGCACAAAGTAATTTTGGTCTTTGTGGACCAACTGTGGAATCACTGGTGCCAGCCAGTCCGCCAGGATTTTACCAAGGATTTTATTGCCCCATTGAGCATTGCCATGGGTCAGTAGGAGCCGAGATTGACGGGATCATGCCCTGGCTTAGGTATGGGAACAATCAGGGCTTCCTGGAGGGACTGCAGGAGGCAGGAACACAAAAGTGCTTCATCGTACAGGGTTTGAAAGCAAGGATATGCTATCACATACAAGCAACTGCTGCCTTGAAAGTTCTCCTGAGGAACTCTGGGCTTTTTTTTAACTCTGTCAGGATGTAGTGATCTCCCTCTGCCCTATCCTGGAGGATGGGGGTATCCAAAGATATTGGAGTGGACGCCTCACTCACTTATCGTGACATGCTTCATCATTGGCGCCTATCCACACCCGGGTAAGATGATACTACCCGGGCGGACTCAACCATAGATGGAATGGGAGTTCTTAGATAAAGCAATGCTGAATAAGCAGGGATCCAGAAGAGTGATTGTTAAAAATACCTCAAAGTATACCCAAATGCTATACTTTATTTGGAGGGTACCTGGGGTATGGATAAAATATTAATTTATAGGTTTTACTGAATATAATCGTTCAGTTATACCCCTGTTACTGTGAAAGCAAGGAATCAGCAGCATGACGTATGTTTTATAGAAATCTTGAGGGAGCTCATCAGGGCCTGGAGTTTTTTCCGATGCCAGTGACCAGATGGCCTCATGGGTCTTAAAAGGAGTAATTGTTGCCTTGAGTTCCTGCGCCAAGTCAGGTGGGACCCGCGGTAAGTTCACACCTGATAAGAAAGTTTCAATTGCTGAGTCTGTGATCCTGCTGCCACCGTGTAAGGACACTCGTAGTATTGAGTAAATGCTTCATGTATCTCACACTACGTATGCAGTTCCGTGGCCGGGAGCACAGCGATGGTTAGAATACAGCACTGTGAGTTGCCTTGTTCAATTAACCAGGCCAGCAGAGCGCAGGATCTGTCTGCTCCAGAATGGTTCCGGGGAGAGCGTGCAGCATAATTAAGGCAGCACAGGTGCTCCAGCAGGGCTGTATGCTTTCACCTCACTTTGGTAAGCCAGTGTCTCGAGGGGCAGAAGGTCACGCTCTGCCTCCATAATATCCTGGTCAAGCATCTTTCTCATGCCAGTGACCACACTCAGTGTCCCCTGATAGTGACTTTAAATGCATCCCATTCCACTAGACGGGACGATGCAGTGCCAGCATTTGCTTCAAAGAACTCAAGACAGGAGATGTTCAGGGTTGCGCAGAGTGCTGCATCCTCTAGTGCCTCACGCGGCGCTGCCATGTCAGTATAGGAGGAAGTGCATTGTCCCAGCAGACCTGCAAGCACTGAGGGTTATGGTTGAGTGCATCCTCCCCAAGTAGTCAGTATGCGTCACAAATGTTTGCCAACTCTGTGGAGCAGACAATATAGTCAAGGCGTATGTGGAGGTCATGGGGATTCTTTCATTGAGCTTGATAATCACAAAAAGCCACTTGAGGGGCTCGATTTCATTTGTTTTTTATACCTAAAGTGTACCCCTCTTCTGAGTGAGAGAAGCTAATACAGTGAGAACCCAGGCTATGCTGTGACTCATGACGTGGCAGTGTGACACTAGAGGAAAGGCACAACCTTTTATTGTGTGTACCCCTTTCGAGATACGTTTACCAGCTCTTCCCCATAAATGTCAATTCTTTTGCTAAAAGTTGGTTCTTTCAGCTTCATCAAGGCTCGGACACAGATGCATGATGTATGCTGAGAGTATGTGAAATGTTTGCCTCACAGGACAACTTGTGAATGATCCATTCAGATCCTGTGGGTGTGCTTGTTGCACAAAAGGGCGGTTTCCTTTGTGCCATGCTGTTGATGTCCATCTGAGATTTCCACACTATTACTCTCCCTGCTTTCAATCCTGGTCCTCTTTGCTCAAATTTAGGTTTCTCCTGCCTAGATGAAATTTATGCAGCCCTTATGTGCTGTATTGTGGACATTTCTCTTGGCATTGGGAGCATATGTAAGTCTCCAGTTTGAAGTTAATACACATCACAACTTGACACATCAAAACTGGACTGACTAAAGACTGTGGACTCAGGAGCCCATAACGTGTTTAGCAACAAGGAAAGATTGCTACTGTAGAATGAGAGAACCCACGAGGTTTTATATGCTCTAGAACTTCTGGTAGGGTTTTGTCCTCCTGCCTTGACCCCCACGGGGGTATAAGTTCTGGACCCCTCAGTCGGTTTATGGATTGTCTTTGTCTACTTGTCATTGGCACTAACTACACACCAGTGCAGAGAGCAGACATTGGACCTGGGGTGGAACTTTTGAGTGTTGTGTGGCAGCCATTCTCTCTACAGACTGAGCCTAAGTCTGACAAAGTCTGGGGAAAGGTAGGAGAATAACCTGCCTGTGGAGGAGCTGGGCTGAGCCTTCCAGTTGAGTCTCTTGATCCTTGGGAAGACCTGCATAAGGTACAGCTGACTGGAAATCTGTCAGCTAGCTCCTCCTTCACCTTCACCTGCACCATCCCGGCACATCTCGTGACAGTAGGGTGCCGCCACACCCTTTTATTCCACCCCAAAGCGAGAAAGAACACAGGTGGTCTCCACACACTCCATGTGGAGTCTAGTTCCACTGGCTGGAGGTGGTCATCCTGATTCCAGGATTATGCGAACCATCTTTCTCACCCTTACGGTTCAAGAGATTTAGCGTACTCAAGCAGCAGTTAAGACTCACCCTAAGCAGATCTGTTCGAGTTCAGCAAGGAGCCACCAGTGCCTACAGGGGATTTTGCCTGGTCTGATGAGTTCACCACTTCTGGAAAATCTTCACTGTGACCAATGGATCCCGAGATACAGGCCCCTAAGGTTAAAGGCACCCTTCGAACATCACAGTGGCAATTGGCTTTCTCTTTGCGCCTGTCCCATCAAAACTCAACCGGCCAGTCAACTCCTCATGTGGTCCCTGGACTCCATTTGAATGGACTCTGCCTGATTGCAACCAAGCACCAGCCCCTAGGTCTACAGGCTAGGACCCATGGGTAGCACCTAAGACTTTGAAGAAAGACATTTTGTGGGTGGGATCCTAGTTGCTTCGGCAGTGGGCTTTTTGGGCTCTGACACCATTTCTTCTAAGCAAAGCAAAGGTCATTTATAGGGGTGACACATTTAATCGAAACCTCTGCCACCAGAGTGCTACCTAGAAGACCGAATAGGCCCAAGTATCCTTGCATCTGTATCCCATGCCGACCTTTCAACCTCTTTCGGTGGAATTTAACTTCAGTTAAGAACTATAAATGTGAAAGCTTGAGAAGATCCTAGAGTCGACACAAATGCCATAGGATGACATCAGCAATAGGGCCAAAATTAACAGCAATCTAACACTAAGTGCCGAATTCAAGATTGCATATATGTCAATAAATATATGTTCGTTGTCTGTAATAATGCACTGCCTGCTATTGTTTGTTACTTACTGTGTCACGCTGTACCCCTCTATCTCCTGGAATAAGCCTTGACTGCTTCCCCTCGTTACCCTGAAAAAGTCAAGTTCCTAAAGCGAGTAGTTTCACTATCCAGATGGAGTTCTGGCTCCAGTATTGTGGCCTAGTACACTAGTGGTAAATGTCACTACACAGATTATACTGCCCAGTATCACCTGCCTGCCCAATGCACTCAAGAAAAGGCCTCTCATAGTTGTTTTTTCTTATGCTGATTTTGATTAGAGGCAAGGTCTACACTTTTTGCTAGCGGAACATCGCTTCCCACTCACACTCAGTATAACTAGGGAAACTTTGAAGGCCTGCAAGGGATAGTTAACACTATACTTTGCTGGGGTAAAGGAGACGACTCTGAAAGATATAGCCATCACCACTCCTATTTTACTCTTCTCAGCAGCTCCAGCAGTAGATTGAGGAAATGGGTTTCCCCCATGGAATGGTGAATCAATCACCATGGATTGAATATCCGAGTGTGAAGAAGTGGTGCCATACCAAGCCTATCTGTGCATAAGAGGCATTCAACGACTTCGCTGTTACGCCTGTCATGTTCGCTGCTCTGCACCTGCTGATGACCCACTGTCGCTGCAAGCGGAAACCGAAAGATTCATTCTTTCGTCGATTATAGAGGATGAAACTTGGAAAACTTTTCATGATTTTCGTAATGCTGGAGATTAAGGTGGGAAGTCGCGCTAACAGCATTTATTTCCCTTAAGAAGATGAAAGTGTTTTGGTATCTCTTCTTCCCTTTATTTTACAACCTTTTTTGCCTCAGGCAGCTGTTGCAACAGCTATCTAGGCTAGGATTGCCAAGGCTGCCCAGGGGGGCCACGTAGGGGACCCTCCAAAAGGGCGGCCGCCTTAGTACCATAGGAAGGCACAGAAGTCTGCGCACTAGGCTCCCTGGGCTAGGGACCAGGGGGTCTGCTGGCCGCGTCACTTCCGGCCGTGGGAGGGGACAGGGGTATATTAGCCTTTCCCCGCCCTCTGCACGGTCTCTTGACCGCTACCCGTCTCGCGTTTGGGTCGTGGCGAGATGAGCAGAGGCAGGCAGTTTCGTTTTGTGGTTTAAGGTGAGCAGGCTTGGGGTTTTCTGTTCGCCCGTCTCTCAATTAGTATTGTGGCCTCTGCTCTTCTTCTGTGTGTAGGGTGTAGACCGCCGAGGTTCTAGTCCAATGTGCCGGACCGGTGGTAGGAGGCATTGGTTGACACCGTAGTTGGGGCGACCATCTTTGTAGGCTAAGGTGCAGCGTGAGACATTGGGGTAGAACGGCGCTCACTGAACACCAGTCTTTGCGGCACTCGTATCTGGATTAGAGGTCATGGAGGGGAAACCCTTGCTGGGTCTGCTTTGCCCGTGCCATTATAGGTGCCTTGAATTCTTGTTGTTGTGCCGGCTTGAAACACGGGCAGCTGTTTGAGGCCAACACCGGGAGGCTCACGAAACATGGATTTGTAGGACCGGCCCCTCACCAGGGAGGAGGAGGTTCAGTACCGGGGTTAAGGAAGTTTCCAAAAGGGCACTTTCAGACTGCTCGTAATGTTTACTCCGGGTGCGGAGAGGTGTCTAGGCCACCGGATGGCACTGCCACTCTGTTTTGCGTGTTCTTATTCCTCGCCAGAGTTTTGTCATCCCCAACTAATGGGTTTTCTCCTGCATTTCATTAAAAGGCGTAACCTGGGCCATAGAATCACGTTTGTAGTCAGAGTAAGAAGGGTATGGATTTTATGGTAGATTGGCAGGAATTTGTATACAGCTAATGGTTATAGCATGCAACACTTGATTTGATGTAGAATGCAACAGTCAGCTGAAAGTAAACCCAAACCGAGAGGAAGTATCCCATTAAAGAAAGTGGTTGAGTACTTTCCTATGAAGGGATCACTTTCATTTATGCACAACTGAATGACCTGGGAACCCCCTGTTTATGTACACTTGCCCCGTGTCAGCTGGCAGTCAGGTTAGCAAGCCAGCCTATCAATATGCGGAGTATAAGCGCATTATGGGAGCCACCATTACAATTGAACTGGAAAGTGGCTGAACGGGTGAGGTATGGGAACCTACGGTGAGCATCCAGATAGACACGTCAGTTGCCTTCCGCACACAACATTCAATTAAACCTAGGGTCCAAGGGGTCATCACCTAAGTTACATATGGTCATGGTAGGGGTAGGTTGGTCATATACACAGCAGCCGTTGGCAAACTCCGCAATGGGCTACACCAACAGGATGTGACCACGTGCTTCATCCAGCCGCAGGGGGTTTCTGTAGAACGGGGCTGTCTGATCGGGGATTTTATAGCAGAGGAGCAATTGAGCAGTGGGCTGTGTGGCCCTCAGTTCCCACGTGGCACGGAAGGAATAGATGTGGGCACTGCGTGGCGGGCCGGTTGGTCACCGTACAAGCTTTGTGGGTGATGCCAGAGTCGAGGCTTTAACCACAGCGGGCCGGTGCCTACCCTTAATGCAAGACGGGCAAGTCGAGCAGTAGGTTTTCAGCCAAGGGCTGTGCTCCAAGTCGGGCTTATTTACTGGGTCACAGGCCCCCCTCTTTAAGGCAGATTTACGGCGCAGATTCCCAGTTATGCTGGAATAGTAATTTGTGTGTTTCCAGGCATAGGGTACTGCGCGTAAAGCACCATGATCCCAATCTCGAGGAGGTATAGGTGACCCACGGGCCAAACTTATGTCATGGAATGGGGGCTGAGGTTTGAGTCCCGGCTCCAATTATTTGATTTCCGTCCCCCAAATCATGAGGGGCACAGTCCACGCCAGACATAAATTACCTCCCTGACGGGCTTAGGCTTCTGTGTTTATGGCTGTAGGTGTGGGTGAGCATATTGGCGCTGGGCTGCATGGGGGCGAAGGCCTCACCCCTCCATCGTTCTCAGGTGCTTGTAGTTATTTTCGCAGTTTTTCGCAGGAGCACACGGTGAGCGTTGCCATGGACCCGAGGTCCACTCTTCGCAGGGGACGAGGCACAGAAGGTTAGTCGCAGGTTCTCTGCACAAACTGGCCCGGTAGAACCTGGAATGCGCTTGCGCGCTGCTAGCGCCAGTTGTAGCGGGGCAACCGCTGCCCGAGTGGTTACCGTTGAAGGAATGTGTCTCGTGGTGCTCTGTCCTGCGCCGGAGTGCGTCCGGATTGTTTAATTTATTTGCAGTCTTATTTCGCGCGGAATTGGCCCGAAGGCATCAGAGGGCTTTACAACGAGCAGGACAACAAGTGTACTGTGGTTAGTCACAATGATTTAACACAGCTGCCAAGGCAGATTGCTACGGGTGATATGCTCCAGATTTAAGTGTAATATGTGACGTTTCAGCGACTAGGGGTGACACTTCCACCATTTCAACAGGGGCACGCATGATTGGTTAGCAGGCCGGGCCTCTTCTGTTTGTTCGCTAAAAGGGTTCCGCCCATGGTTTAGGAAATGCCTTCCGGTGTAGGTGCGGTGACTCCGGAAGTGAATTTTGATTAACTTGTTGCTGGCAGTGGGGTGCCAGGAGAATAGTCTGGTCTTAATTGCTCCCCTTTACCCATTGAGCGCTTAGTTTGACGGTAACCATGCCGGAGCTCACTGTGGAGAGGCAGGTGATGTGTGTTCATCGGTAGTATTGCGGGCTGGGTGGTAATGGTCGAACGCAAGCAAACGGTTATTGGTTTCGGGGGCGTTTATTATTACAACGTTATTGTGTTGTCTGCGGGTAAACTCAACCAGAGATCGGAACCGAAAACGAAGTCTCTTCGTTTTTCAAATATAGAATGTATTAGCAAATTTGGAGTGACAGTAGGGGTGTTGTAGCCAGCGTTTTGTGCGTTTGTGCATTTCAGTACTAGGCGTACTACAGGCCACAGGCTTAGAATCATGCTTGTACTTGTATAGGGGAGTATATATATTTTAATTGGTACCAGCAGGATTACATAAGATGGCAAAGGTTACAGCACAGGAACTCTGTTTCATCCAGAATGCAGGGTCATCTCTGGCATATAGGTGTAACGTGACTAGTGCATAGGGGATGGCACGTTGTTCAAGGTTTCCCATGGGTGCAAACAGGCCTGGTTTGCAGTTATGGGATAGGCTAAAGGAGGACTTTTACTAGGGTGTCAGCAGTGGCCCACATGCAGCAGGCGCGCACTGGAGCAATTCTGCGACAAAGTTGTAAGGGTGGAGTGGGAGACAGATTAACTTCTAACATTTGCAGTCTAGATCTTGCACAGCCTCATGATTCAGTACCGCAGCGATTTGCAATTTCTCTCTGGGAAGCCATATCGGTTGCTTATTTGCCTATGCAACTATTAACCTTTGACAAAGGCAATGTTAGGACTGGCGAGGGGTCCAAAGGCTACAGGTTGTTTAATTAGAGGGAACTGGACAGAAGGGCCAGAACTGTGTGGCACACTAGGCTAGGGAAAGATTGCAGCTTAATGTTTGAACCCAATGCCTAGGAGAGGCCCATCGCCCAGGCCAGAATCACGGGGCCAGCGGGTGGCTTGACGACGTACGTTCTTCTTAGAAACAAGCAGGTACTCTGGTCAGAGTACCTGCACTGCTAAATTTTCAATTTTAGCACGGGGGATACCGGATAACACTAGTGGAGCATGGCCGAGTGACATTGCATTCCAGATTGTTCAGGTACTATTATACTACCTATATGTGCCTACGCTCCACCTTTACCGTACTCCTGACGGTTAGGGCAGTCAATTGTGGACCCGAAATGACATTACTTGGGGGCATTTTGCCCACAGCCAACCTAGCAGCTTTGCACAGGCACACATGAGGGTCCTTACTTGGTGTCAGTAATTTAAGGCCCAGGGCTAGGTGCACTGGTATCTCTTGTTCCCTTATACAGTATTCATTTAGTGGTTAATCGGTACTAAGGTGGGGATACCTTTGGCAGAATTTTAATGCTTGAACGCACGCAGTGATGAAGTAATAGTGTCCTAAAATGGCACAACAGGATAAACTTTAGTAAAGGGAGATGGTTAAAAAAAATTTCTTTGGGTCTAACAGTGCCAGGCTAACGGGGACGACTTGAGCAAGAATCATACTTGAGTTGTTACTCAACACTGTTGGTTAGAAGGGAGGTTGTCAAGAGACAATAGAGATTTCTCCCCAGCACTAAGGTCACACAACAGTCAGTGTGGGCTGCTGGGTGGGGATGCTCTACAAACTCATTCCCGCTCTACAGTAGCTGGCAACGTGCAACTAGTTTCCCCATGTATGGGCGAGCATTGCACTTTCCAGGAACCTTCAGGAATCAGTGCCACCAGTCTACTTTCCGGTGAATTGAATTGCATATTTACACATGGAGGGTCGTTACTTTGTGTGTCAGTTATTTTTAATGGGGGAAGCGGTCGTACCTCGCACTACAGGTGCCAACAGTGGTAAGGCAGCTCCTCGCAGCCAGGTCACTGGAACTATGCAATGCCGCACCTTATGTCTTATAATCATGGACCTGCGACTAAATCCGCCATCTCCAGCACAATTTGCAGTGAAATCAATGTCAGATGTTACAGCTCAAACAGATCATCAGTCTAGAATGCAACGACAGGGGTTCACTCGCAGTGGAAGCCCCTTGGCTGGGTGCACTGGTAATCTTTTGTTCCCTTATACAGTATTGATTTAGTGGCTAAACAGGACTAAGGTGGGGAGACCTTTGGCAGTAGCTCCATACCTGAAAGTACGTGGTGATGAAGTAAGAGTCCCAAGTTGCGCAACAGGATATATACACTTGTATAGGGGGCTTGTGAAAAGCTTCCTTTGGTCTAACGAGTGCCAGGCAAACCGGGACGACTTGTACAAGAGACGAACATGAGTGGTTAGTCAATACTGTCTGTTAGAAGGGATGTTGTCTAAAGCAGAACTCAAACTAATTAGCCTTAAACGCATGATGGAGACGATTTAAGTGACATGCCTAAAGTGGTAAATGTTGTGCTATAGGGATGGCATGCCAAAGGAGATACCTTCCATATTTCCCTGGATCCCCTCAATCCAACACGCCTAAAGTAAGCAGAGGATGCCCGATTGATTTGGTTGACCTGTCATTACTTTTATTAAACACACCAAGTACCATGAATCAGTGACATTTGTACTAAATCATAGGTGCTTCCAGGACACTTCTAGCTAAGGGGGCAGGCGCAGTAGGGGCAATGCGGCGCTTGGCGTTAGACTCGCCCAGCAGCAGTACGTCCAGTTGGGGGCTGGTGTATTGAGCCACAGCTAGGCCGCCTAGCAGGCTGATTTAAGTACCTAGGTCACGCACATTGGGCAGAGGGGTCCAGTGGAATCACATAATTGGGGACTGCACCAGGACATGAAATGGCTCAGGTTAGATTCCGATGTTATGTCACGGCACCACAGCTATTGTGTACTGCGACAGGCATTTCCCTAAAGCCTCGTGTTTACACGCACCAGTAGCTGGCCAGGCGCGTACTTTGGTGAGGATGGTCACTAAGGTAGCTCGCCTGTGGTGGCCAAGCTAGCAAGACATTTTCACTCTCTTCTCTACTGGGAGCCCCCTTTGGGAAAACATTGGTGGTGCTTCTATTTGGGCAGAGGACAGGAGGTTCAACTAGCTTTCCAGGGTCCCCATGGCCTAGCCAGATGATCAATGCACAGGAGGATGGAGGGTGATTACTATGGCCTCGCTGCTGGCGTTATTGATTACTACAATGTACTACAGATAGGGAGCGTACCAGCTACCCAGCGTAGGTGTATCACAAGAAGATCTGTTACACATGATTGGAAGGCCTTATCGACGCTTGTCATAACAGTCCAGTGCACTGCACAGGGGTGAAGAATAGGCCATGTCCCGTGTCAATTGATGTTTCCTTTTATTCGCCCGGGTTTGCAATGTCATTCAAATTGGGCAGCCAGAAACGGTAAAGGCAAAGAAATACCTGTGTTGGGGAGTGGGCCACTCAGCAGCAAAGTAAGCTACGACTCAGCATAATCCAGGCACACCTTCGGGATAGCTCAGGGTTTTGGACTACACACGCATAGGCACTATTTAGTCAGCTAGGGCGTGAGTTTGTCAGTCCGAAAAGGGTGCCGTTACCCCATCAGTGTTGAAACAGAGGGGTGGATCAGAAATACGGTCAACTACCAGAGCACAGTTTGCATTTACAGTTGGGAGGATGCAGGTACATGGCTCATAGTTTTTTCACCAGGCCCTCAGTTCCAAAAGCATTGCATGTTACCAGCTGCTTCTTTTAAGCAAATTTTCCTTGGGAGTTGCCAACTAACAATGGGACGACTGTCCCAATTACTGGCCCAGGAATTCGGGACGGTGTGGCACTCCCATCAAGGGTGTGGTGAGAAGTTCAAAACCGGCCTGGCTCAGCAAGAAAGGGGCGGTAAACCCAGCGTTATGGGCGGGCTTGTCAGCTGAGTGCATCATGCAGGTGGGACGATGGGAATCCCAATGAGTTAAAAAAAAAAAAAAAAAAGTACATCCGTCAGCAGCCACTCAGGGGAGTGTCCGAAAGACGGGTTAGGTGCTTTATGTACAGGTGAAGGTTGAGTACCCCATAGGCACCCCGGTAGGCACCTGTGGTTTCTGGGGGTGCAGTGTTATTGGGCAAGTTGGATTAGTTGTATAGATTGAGGTGCAGTGCTAAACAAGGAGTGTGAGCAACCGAGCATTTCAGTAATTTGCCAGGATCAACGGTCTGGGTGAAGGGCCTTCCGTGCGTCCTGGGAGTGGCGTGACAGGCGGAATTCAGGAAATGGAGGCATGTGTTTTCCACCACTGAGTTAACTTGGTTGGGGAGCCCAGGCTGGCACAGGAACAGCTTGCTGAAGCAGCTGCAGCACACTACTGGGATAATTCAGGGGGTCCCAGGCATGCGGGGAAGAGCTTGCCGCAGAAGCTGCAGCACAGATTGGGGGGGTGTCTCCCTCTCCAACAATTTGCCATACACCTGGGAGGCAATGATTTGACAAGGTAGGAAGACACTGCTGCTATAAAATGAAATCTCCATGGGTAAGTTAGTGACCACTGCCTTCTTATCAGGGAGACTTAGGGGAGGGATCGGTCCACCTCATTTCTGGTCATACATTTGGGAAGGAATGACCTGACGACCCTGGGGAGGAGAGTAATGCTCCAAGACAGGAGGGACATCATGTGTCAGTTGAGCATTCAGCTTGGGGCATGTGAACTGTGGTGGTCTTAAACTTTACCTCGCCCAGTTTGGCAAGGAGCCCGATCTGGGGACGCCATTGAGATATCACATACGAGAGTGAACAGCGCCATGCGTAAAGACACGGAACAAAGGGGATTTGTCTTCATCTGGCATGGTTTACTTCAGGCCAAGTCTACTGGATGCTGGGAAGTGGAGGAGGTTCACTTCTCAAGGGTAGGCATGGACTTAATTTTGCTGGACCTTGGGGAGGCCTGGGAAGCAACAGGATGTAGGTAGGATATCTGCCTTGGTGGGGGGGCCCTGGTGGTGACGGTGGCCACCCCCAGAGCTGTGGAGGAGTTACAGGGCGATCCAGAGTCTGCAAGGTACAGAAGGGTACTATATTGCAGCAGCACAACAAGGGTGCTAAGCCAAGGATACCCAGGGATGTTTTAGCGGGTCCCCTGGAAGAACTACGGCGCTCCGTTAGCCCTTCGGGCGGTTGTGGGTCTGAGCAACCGGGGGCTGCCTGGAACGCTCCGCCCACCGGTCGGGGGCATGAGTAAGGGAGTGGACTGGCGGTCCACTGATGGGAGAGGTGGCCTCTCCCAAGAATTGGTAACCACCGGTTGTCGACGGACACGGTGCAAGTTGGCTCATCAGACGGGCAGGCGGCATAGGGGCTGGCCTGCCCTGGGATCGCCCGTAAGATAACCCACCATGTTGGCATATTGGTTATGCTAATAAACCTGCAGCAAATTTCTCCACTAAAAAGGTGTCGTGTGGTTTATTTATGTATGTTGCTGTATGAGAACTGAGTGTTGCCGATATTGGCACTATGCCAAGGCTGCCCAGGGGGCCACGTAGGGGACCCTCCAAAGGGCGGCCGCCTTAGTGCCATAGGAAGGCACAGAAGTCTGCGCACTAGGCTCCCTGGGCTAGGGACCAGGGGTCTGCTGGCCGCGTCACTTCCGGCCGTGGGAGGGGACAGGGGTATATTAGCCTTTCCCCGCCCTCTGCACGGTCTCTTGACCGCTACCCGTCTCGCGTTTCCCACCCTACCGCTTACCCTGCGGACGGACAAAAGGGGAGTACGGGGAGGGGAAGAAGCTAACTTATTGTTTTGTGTTGCAGGAGGAGTTACAGGGCGATCCAGAGTCTGCAAGGTACAGAAGGGTACTATATTGCAGCAGCACAACAAGGGTGCTAAGCCAAGGATACCCAGGGATGTTTTAGCGGGTCCCCTGGAAGAACTACGGCGCCCCGTTAGCCCTTCGGGCGGTTGTGGGTCTGAGCAACCGGGGGCTGCCTGGAACGCTCCGCCCACCGGTCGGGGGCGTGAGTAAGGGAGTGGACTGGCGGTCCACTGATGGGAGAGGTGGCCTCTCCCAAGAATTGGTAACCACCGGTTGTCGACGGACACGGTGCAAGTTGGCTCATCAGACGGGCAGGCGGCATAGGGGCTGGCCTGCCCTGGGATCGCCCGTAAGATAACCCACCATGTTGGCATATTGGTTATGCTAATAAACCTGCAGCAAATTTCTCCACTAAAAAGGTGTCGTGTGGTTTATTTATGTATGTTGCTGTATGAGAACTGAGTGTTGCCGATATTGGCACTATGGTTCTTCTCTCCTATATACTTGAACTTTCTCTATGAACCCCTAGGGATCCTTTTCAAGCACACTATAAGCCTGAATCAAAAGTTGAGGAGGCGGAGGAGCCTCTGTGTTCCTGTCGAGATCTGCATTAACTCCTCCGAAGAGACCTCTGGAGCCGCCATTTCAAGAAAATGCCTCGACTGAATTACAAATCACAAATTCCAGAGGTACGGTTGCAATAAGCTGCAAAGGTAAGTTGAAGAACTATACATATATTTGGTAACTAAGGGAAATATAAAGCATGTAATAGGTCATGTATGAAAGAAATATGTAGACATTTAACAAGAAGGTGGTGTGAGTTAGATTAATTTCATCTTAAATTGTGTACAGAAAAATATTCAGTCCTCAGAGACGTCTGTATGTGTGTAAAAGGAAAGCATTAGCCACTTGACATCTGCATAGCAGCACATTGAACATTTTAAAGCAATAAACCTCTTAAAAATTCAAATGATGAACATTTGAAAATACATAAAGTAAACCCAAGTAATGAGGGTCATATTTTTGTAACTGGCAAGATTCCATTTTTCACGATCCTTGAACTGTTCTGGTTCCACTAAACCCAGAAAAGCACAATAAATTCAGCTTTACAGAAACATATTTATTGAGTGAAGAAATATCCAATTTCCCTGAATGACAGCTCTTCATTCCCAACAGAAGGCACCTTCTCCTAAGCCAATCCATGATTTAATTTCAAACTCAATTCCCCATTCGCTAGTTTAGTAAGTAGTTAATTTGTGGCAGCAGGTGCTAGAGGAGAGTACCAGCACCAAGGCTCGGACTGGGACAGAAAATAGGCTCGGGTACCTACCAAAATAAACGTGGCTTCTATTAGTGAATCAGATAGCTAAAAAAGTTGCCCACATTTGCAAATCGGGCAGTATTGAAATTGTAAAGACATGCTGTATAAGTGTTCTGGAAGGTATGGGAGACTACATGCATTTTTGCTTTTTACAGGCAATGTTTGTTGTAACCAACAGTCAACACTGAAATCAACAATAAACAAGCATTTGCAATGCAATAGGTCTCACATTTGCGAGAGTTTGAGATATTGGCATTGTAAATGACAATGTCTTTTATTTGTATGTTTTGAAAACCTGCAAGTGGTGCGTAAACACGCACTTTATACTTATAGTCCTTGCTTACCAGAAGCAAGGCTGGCAGTAACTGCGCCTCTTTTACTGCCAGCCGTGCGTCTGGTAAGCAAGGAGTATAAGTACAAAGTGCATGTTTATGCGAAGCTTGCAGGTTTTCAAAACACATAAATAAAAGGCATTGTCATTTACAATGCCGCTAGCTCAAACTCTCACATATGCGAGACCTATTGCATTGCAAATGCTTGTCATGAGGTAGCTGTGTTAGTACTGCTGATGTCTTTCTTTGGCTCCGGCCTAAGACTGCCTCATGGATATCAGTAAGACCTTCATGCTACTTTTAAATGCGCTTTTAGATCACCCTTACCTTTACATAGAGATTATAAACTTTTTTTTACACTTGTGCCTCAGTTATATATTTAATAAGTGTCAACCGGATCTTGACTCAGAAACAGGAACTATGAGGATTTCACGATGGCTGTGTGGCACCTCTTTTTCCATCAATCCCCCCACCCTACAAGCACAAAATATGGATACATTATACTGAGAACATTGAATAGTATAGGTACCAGAATGCTTGAAAAGACCCAATAAATGGAGGAACACAATGAAAGAAATGGCACGAGTCCTTAAATCCACAGACAGCATAAGCACATGCCAGCAAATCCAAGATTTACTTATTTGTTTTAAAGAAACTGATGCAATATATGCCGTTCAAGCACAGTAGAAGATTCTGATAAGTGGCAAAACAAGAACATAAACAAAAAAGGAGATGTAGGAGGCAAGACAGATATAGGAAAGAGGGTAACAGATTATGACTATGCAGGCTGTATTAGTGTGCCTTTGTTACACGCCCGCGTTTGGCAAAGTGAAAGTCACCCTGCGAGCTGCTTGAACGAATGTAAAAGCGGGCACCGTGCTGAAACCTAAAGCACGGCACCCAGGGGTGGGAGGGGGCTGCGGCGGCAGGCACCATTGTTGTGTGTGCTGTGGTAATTTAAATAAAAAAATAATGGCTGCCGAATGCACAACAAAAGAAAGACGCGAGTGTGCCATATTGCAGCTAAAGCGCTTTGCAAAACAAAAATTATAAAATGTTTTACTTACATTGCAGCTGCTCGAACACTACCATCTGTTCTTTAAATGTAAAAATGCACTTTTATCAAAGCATGGCGGGAGTGGGCTGTGGGCGGCAGCCCGCCATTGTTGATTGGGCAGCGGCCGCCATTGACTGTACACTCGTGTTATTCTAAAACTGGGCGCCGTGCTGAAACGTATAGCTCAGCGCCTGTGGGTGGGAGGGGCTACAGGCGGGAGGCGGGAGGGGGCTGCGGGCGGCAGGCGCCATTGTTGAGCGTGCACCGTGTTAAGTTAAATTTAAAAAAAAAACAATATTTAGGTGTACAACAAGGGAAAGGCGCAAGTGCGCCATATTAAAGCATTGTGAAAGCAAAATACTCAAATGTTTTACTGTACCTGTAGAGCGAGTGCCGTGCTGAAACTAAAGCGAGGTGCCCAGAGGCGGGAGGGGGCTGTGGGCAGAAGGCGCCATTGTTGAGCATGCGCTGTGATGTTAATTTAAATAAAAAAACAATGGGGGTCATTATAATGACGGGCGGGTCGCCACCGCCCGTATGGCGGTGGCGTTCCGCCCGCCATTTCTCACCGCCCGCATGCCATTTCCCCCCACCATATTACGATGGCGGGGGGGACCCCGGCGGACGGAAAGACCGTCCGCCGGTTTTCCGCCGGTCCGACAGCGGACCGGGCGGTAAAGGGGCCTAATATGGTGGCAGTGTCTGCTAGACACCACCATCCATATTAGGATGGCGGCGGAGAGCAGCCTTTCCATGGCGGCGTTGCCGCCATGGAAAGGCATACGGTGTTTGCTGTTGGGGGCCCGTTGTGGGCCCCCCCAGATATTGGGGGATGGGGGGTGCACATGGGGGGTACCTATGGTACCCCCTTGCATTTGCATGCACAAGGTGGCAGGCACCGCGCGGTGCCTGTCACGGTGTGCATACAAAAGCACAACTTGCATATATTGCATTGTGGCGGGTGCTGCTTACAGCACCACCCGCCGCAATTCAATATATGCGGAATGCCACCGCCACCGTGGCGGTGGCATCCTAATCCCAATGGCGGGACCGCCGCTCCTATGGCGGACGGTCCCATTCTCTTTTTCGGTGGCGGGCGGACTTTGTCCGCCCGCCATCGTAATGGACCCCAATGTTTGGGTCCTGAGTGCACAACAGAAAGGCGCAAGTGCGCCATATTAAAGTTAAAGCACGTGGTGAAAGCAAAATAAAAAAAAGTTTACTTACACGATGGCCCCTCGCATAGCATGCCACTTCTGAGCATTTGTAAGTGGTGAACAAGGCTATTTTTAAAAATACATCAAAAAACGGTTGCGGAGAGCATGTCCTGCCTGCAACGAGTAGAAGAATATCCTTGAAGAAAATAGCGCTCCCAGTCTGTAATTAAAACATCCCGAGTAACAATACAAGTAAAAGGGCCAGTCCTCATGGGAGGTTACAAAAGTAGACGATGCGGTACTAAGGAGGGACTACTAAGCCTATTGACGAATCAAAAGCAAGCATTTAGAAAGGACAGTAACAGGAGCTAATTGAAAAGATGGGCGGGAAATGGGCAGAGCTTCTATTCCATACCTCAATACAGCATGTCTCGAAGAGACAGCGAAAGCGCTGCCTAGGCAAGACCTAAAAACAGCCTATCAGACCATAAAACAGGGGCACAAACAGCTAAAAAAAAAACAGCTTATACAATGGCCTGTCAGACCAGCCCTTCTGACAATGCCAGCTTGCACTATAGGTCAGTCCGACCCTGCCAGCAACTATTATAAAGGAAGGGCGGGGGCATGCCCTAAATTAACAACCTGCCTAATTAATATTCAGTTGGCAGGTCTCAATTTGCTACAATCACAGGGATGGTGGCATGCAAAGGACAGCAGTCCACCATGTCTATGATTACATTTCAAAACAGAAAACATTTTCTATTAACGGAGCTGAAGTTCCTTAAAGGAACCAGTGCTGCTTTAAAAATAAATTCCAGATTAGGAAAACTTCAGGGTGAGCAGTCAGAGCCCCTGGACTACTATTTGCTTTCCTCAAGGCTGCCACCCTGATTCTGAAAGAGGAAGGGGGCCAAATGGGACCCCTTCCCCTTTGTGAATCAGTTATTATCTAGGGGTGGATGATATATTCTGCTCCACTGGCGAAGTTGGCGGAGTTTTGGCCACTCCATTTTACGCGTGCGACACGGAGTTCCAGCCAAATTCCACCAACCACCGTGTGGCGAAGTTTTTTCTTGCACGCAGCTCGCCAACGGTAAGTTGGCGAGTGCGAGCGAGATTTGTCATCCCCTTGCACGATTTTCGGTCACTAGGATGGCACCCAGTGAGATTTCTCCAATGCAGGCGGTTGCCAGAGGTTACAATCATTTGCGTTAGAAAGCTACTGTTCGAGTTGAAAATCTAGCAAAATCAACTCGAGAAGCTGCGCCCTCTGGTGTGCTGCATGGTGCCATTCACACTGATTTTTGGCGTTAAATCATAGTGTGAGCAGCACAACGTGCCTATTTTCACCCGCTCATGGAATCTCTGAGAATTTTTTTGTAACTCCGCAGAATTCCACAAAGTTATACTCCGCAAGTTCCACCTTGGTCTATCATTATCCCAACTTGGGAGTTTGGAACTGATCAATGGTTTACAACTAGAATTATGGTTGCAAACCATTGATACACACCACAATTCTAAATTGCAATTCTGTGTTGGTCAGTGACTCCATTTTGCCATTAGTGAGAACTTTTCTGAATCCCAAAATGGGGTTAGTACATTAGAAAAAGGCATTTTTCAGTTGCAAGCCCTGTGGTTTTGTGAATCACAGAGTTTGTGACCCCATAATCCTTTAGTGTGTCTAGCTGCATGACTTTGTAGGGCCCTTCCATGGGCACTAGCCCATATGGCTATTAAAAAGATCTTGGGCCAGCCTGTCTGCCTTTCATACTATACTATACTGGCAGTAGTTCAGGCATATATGGCGGTGCACTCCTTGTTCTTCACAGACGTTTGACACTAAGCTCGTGATTGCATCACATCACCATGGGCATGGTCCCCAGTTGAGAAGTCTACCTGGTGTTGATGGATACCGACTCGATTCTCCTCAAGGTAGGCTGGCCCGCTTTTCAGTCACTTCAGCCACACACCTATTTGTTAGCTGATGGTTCAGAAGGCTCAACTGAGATGGGAACAGACTGTCACCATCATCGGCAGTAGTGCAGGGGTAGACTCAGGAGCAGGGCTCATGCTGTCAGGGAGGAAGCAGCATTGATCGTTTTGGTGAGAAGATAAAAGGACAATGAGGGGACACCATAAAGTCATGGCCCCCACTACCTGAGGAATCGCAATGACCACACTATGTCCATTGCAGCACACTAACAAAGTACAGTCAGTGCTTAATTTGTAAAACAATAAGTGCCAGGGCCCTAGGTTTTACTCAGAAGCCTGTGGCCGGGGCTATGGAAGGTCAGGGTTTCCAAATAGTAAGGCTGGGTTGTCTTGATTCTACCTAATGCCTCTTTCATCCACCCTGTCCTCACATCTCACTGTTTCATGTTCTTTTTTTATCCCTGCTTTCGTCTTCGTCACTATTTTCCCATGTTTCTCTTCCTCCTTCTTTCTTCCTTTTTGTGTTTATCTCCAAATTGCTCTGGTTCAGATAAAGAAAAATCAGGGGTGTCTCCAAAATGAGTGCCAGGGGGCCCCGCCTGCTACTACCAGCACAAATTAAGTTCTGAGTGCAGTACTGTTTCCTGCAAAAATTACTGTTTAACTGTGAGAGCACCCATGCTAAGGTTCCCTATACCGACTATCAATTTTTCATTACAAAATTCATTTGTTCAGTAGAAGAACACTTGATAAATGAGTGATAACGAGGAATACAGTGGGCCCCATTTTAAGTCTGGCAGAGCACAATTGCCATGTGGAATTCTACTGCGCCTGATCACAACAGCCCTCCTCCCCCCAGCCCCCCGCCCCCCACCTCTCTCTCGTGTTTTGGCACCTTGTTTTCCCAGGAGTGGAAACACCGGACCTGGTTTTAACTAAGCCTGGGCGGTAAATTCCGTTCCGCTCGCGGAATTTGCGGAATTTGGGTAATTTCGCGTTCCGCGGAGAACGCGAAATTGCCAAAAATTCCGCGATCCGTGGCTTCGCGGAATTTTTTGCTTGTTCGCGCTTTCAAAATGCGTGTTCGCGAGCTATTTCTCCCCGAGCACGCAAACAGTGTTCGCGAACAGGAAAAAAGCATCGCGAACGGGCGGAACAAGCAATTCCGCGTGTTCGCGGAACTTTTGCGTGCTCGCGGAGATTTTTTACCGTTTTGCGGAGCTTGGCGTAGCGCGACTACGCAAATTCCGCCCACTCCTAGTTTTAACAGCCGGAAACTCTAGCTTGTACAATCGCTGCAGTCAAGCCTCTGTCTCCGTCCTTGCCTGACCTCTTTCTACGGTAAGGGGGAGCATGCAAGGCGCTGTTTCCATTTCCCTCCCCTATCCCACCAACCCCCTCCCTGCACCCCCATCCGACAGAGAAGCTTCGGCTCCCACTTACCACCTGCTCAGGGCTCCGGTGGTAAATGGGGGTGTAAAACTCCTCGGAACAGAGAACACCACACGGAACCTCCTCTTGGAATTCCGACCTCCTTGTAATCAGGTTCACTGAGGGGGAGACATCATACAGCTGCCTTGTGCAGCTGTCATACCAATTATGTTTAATGGAAGCTCATTAAATGAAAAATATATGGCATGCAAGCAGACTGAAAAATGGATTCTGTTGTGGGAGGCTCATTGTCACTCGGTTCTGATGGAGCGGCTGAAGAGAGCTTGACGTGTCTGTGGTGTCCCCCTTCGACTAGAACCTTCCGTGCGCAGCTGGAGACCAATTCCCACAACAGCCACAAAAATCCAACAAGCATTTGCAATGCAATAGGTCTCGCATTTGCAAGGGTTTCAGCTATTGGCAAAAATGACAATGTCCTTTATTTGTGTGTTGGTTTTTAAAACATATAAATAAAAGGCATTGTCATTTGCAATGCCAACAGCTTAAACTCTTGCAAATGCGAGACCTATTGCATTGCAAATGCCCATTTGGTCAAAGGTTGAAGCCAGAATAAGACTCTGGTCGTTGGCGACGCCAGGGCTTAGGCATTTTACTGCTGCACAGCTATTTTTTGTTGCGTACAGATCTCTCATCAGCCAAACCAGTGTGTTCTGGGAATTGTAGTCTTAGCTGCTGCCATTTAACTAATTAACTAACACACCTGCTGACTGCTAAGTACCAGTGTGAGCGATCTAACGATTCGTGTCAGAAAAGCCAGGACTGGAGAGAGGGAGACGATTCCATAATACAGTAGGTGAGGGTCTGGGGCACACAGGGTGATTCCTAGGTTTGAAGACAGGAAATGTGAGTACAGGGCTACGGTGTGGAGACAGCAGTACTTTGGGGACAGACTGGGGCGCCAAAAACAAATTATAGGAGCGAGTACACCTTGTTTGGCGCTAACTGCAAACCGAGTCCCACTCCCTCCTTGTTGGTGGTTCGGTGAAATTCCGATTCGATTCATGGTGTGCGAGTGGCCAAGAACTGTCCCGGAAAACACCTCACCCTGCCCTCCGTAGCGGCGTTTGACACTGCCCTTGGAATCCAGCGCTTGACATTGGCGCTCTAGAGTGTGACTCTGCCAACCAGTGTCCGAGACTGTCCTCAAAAGTCAGCATGTGGCTCTGATACCAGAGCCAACTACTAACTCTGCTCATCGACATGAGCACCTGACAGTGCCAACCAGTGCCTTTAACTGTCCACCAGATAGAGTGGCTAACACTAACCTTAGAGCTAGCGCCCGATACTGCATGCCATAGCCTGATTCCAAGCCCCCCATTGCCACGCTTGAAATTTAATAGAAGCCGTGCACACCCACAACGAGTACAGTACAGGCAGAGGAAAGCTACACAGACCCGCACCCTCACTTTCCAGTTTTAGTAACTTATAGACCCAGTTCTGCTTGAACAGGATCAAAGCAAGCTTCCCTCTCTTACGGCATGTTACTGATACCATTCATGCGTCATTGGTGAGCATAGCTTACACATACACATACCGTTTCACTCAAAAATCCCCACCCTTTTCACCGTGTACTGCCTTGGCAGTACCAGTGCATACTTTCCTCACACGCTGCACAGACCGGAGCTGTGAAAGCGTCCCTGGCATGCGCCCTTCCAACACCTCACATGTGGTATGGGAAGAGAGACGGACGTGAAGGATAGAGGGGGTGGTAAACACAAGCAGCAGCTGAGCTCACCCCTGAGCGCCGCCTCCGCCAGCAGGACACAGCCTTTAAAGGGCCAGAGAGAACGAGGAGAGGTCGCCGTTGCTGCACTCGGGATCGTGCTTGACGGCGGCCCGTGCCTGCGGTGCCGCGCGCGAGCAAGGTGGGCGGGGCCTAATGAACAGGGCGGACACCAACAAACGCCAAGAATGCATCATAAAAAGCCCGAGCAAGGCTCGCAAAACATGCAGTCAGGGTGGGCGGGGCCTAATGCCGACAGGGCGGACACCAACCCTGCTTCCAGAGAAGCCGGACAGAAAAGCGACGACAATAGTTCTCGCCAAGGCGAAGCAGCGCATGCGTGCTGCAACGCAGGCGAGACCTAAAAACGAACATCCGGAAATGAGAGAGTCGATGGGAGCTCAGCAGCTCTCCAGGAGTGTTCCATTCATAGAGAGTGTGCTCTCTCCGGTTCCTCTTCATGACAGCCACGTCTCACATGATGGTGGTATACAGTAAACAAGTCCTGTCTATAGATACACGTTTTTAGTGTGCCCCTCAGTTCTTAATGCAATTGCCCATTTCTGTAGAACACACATACATTTTTACAACTATTGGACAAGTCTGTATTGCATACAAACATGATGCTTTTGGGTATGCCTCATTTACACATTTAAACTCGTAGCTACATTGGCGGAGGCTGTGACGAACTGCAGAAACTTTGAAAGAAATCCATACTTCAACATTTGACATTATTAGCCAGATCCCCTGCCCTGTTCACAGCTAACCACAAGACCCAATACCTTTAGTGTCAGTGAACATTTATATACCATATGTTTTTGTTCATGTCTTCACAAGCACTTAAATCCTGTACGCTATTTTCTAATTCTCAAGTACATTCTTAAACCCATAACATTATTGCCCATGTGTCTGGAGTACAACTAAACCATTCTTCCCGCTGATTATGTCTTTGGAGCATCCACTGAGCGCACTGACGTACTGGCTAATGTGTAGATGAATCTCTGAGGCGCTTAGCTGTTTGTCAAATGTGTACCTACATTGTGGATGATTGCTACTGATACTTTCCCTCTAATTCTCTCAACTATTCTTTAAAGGTAATCCTCAAGTCTCCTATAAACTTGTATTAACTTTCAATTCAGTATTCACAAATGTTATGGGTCCAATGTGCTTTTGATGCCGCATTAGAGATGTCCATAAACGTCTTCCATTTATCACAAAAATGTTTATATGCTTCATGCATAACTAAGAACTTACATTTTCCTAAAATTCCTTGGAGAGACTGCAGCGGCAACTGGCATTTAAGAAGAGTGGGGGGGGGGCGGCAAATGGGTGGTAGGTGGGTGCATACAAGCAAGGTGAGTGTAAATAAAAAGAAAAAGTAACCACTTACCATGCTTGCTGCTCAACTCCGACATCCTCCTCGAGCTGTGTTCTGCTCTGCCTCCTCAATTCCCCTAACCAATCCTGGCGCTGTTCTCATGCTGGCAACCACCCTGAGAGCAGCAGCAGGATTGGATGGAGCGGGCTGGCTGGATGCTCCTTCAGGCCCTGTAGGCCTGTACTTGGTCTCCAACCAAGTTGTCTAAGACAGCTGAGTGGAGAGCTTCAAAGCACTTTGGTTGATGCAGTGACACGCGCACTTTGGAGCATCTAGCCAGCCACTGCTCGGACACACCCCACATGCCTCTGGGATTGGGGCAGGCTGGCTGCTGCAGCACGCACAACGGTAAAAATTACCGCGGGCTCACAGCGGGCGGGAGGGGGGGAGGGTGGAGCTCCCCCGCTCTCGTGCAGAAACTGCTGCTGACTAAGACTGACTGCTCTTCTGCTAAATTGTTTTCAAACTATATTAAGTTTTAACTTAACATGCTTTGAAATTTATTATTTTTCACAAAGTTCTCTCAAACATCCTTGGTGGAGAACAGCACGGTAGTAAAAATTACAAAAGAAAATGTACTGTTCCCCAACTGCTTCAGCATCATATGAAGAATGTTAAGGGGACAGCACTTACTTTCCCCAAAACGTCCTTATTTTTGTAATTACTTGGGGCCATGCCCATGAAACTATGAGGCTGCCCGCGGCCCACGCAGGGGGCCCCCCTAGGAGGGCGGCCACCTTAGTGCCACATGAAGGTACATAGCCAGCCGGGCTAGTGTTTGGACCCTCTTGGGTCCGGCGCGTTTGGCGTCATTTCTGGTGCGCCAGGGGGCGGGGAGCCAGGTATATCTACCTGTCCCGCCCACCTGGCGATCCTTTTTCGCAAGGTTGCACGCTGTTTATACTCCTGGCTGCGGCCCTGCAGAGGTAGAGCAGCCCCTCACCGTGGTCTCCTTCCTCTCTGTTTCTTTTTTCAGAGAAGATGCAGGAGCTCCACCCACATGTGCCAGCCCCCGTGCCCACGCTCCCAGCAGACACCTCACTGTTCCTTATTATCCGCATTACTGTTTCTGCCGGACTGACTTTCAGCACAGTCTGCAGCGTAGAGCACAGCTTGGCAGTACACTGTAAGGGTTGTACAGGAATACGACATTTATAAATCTGGGCCCCCTGTATTTGGGGGATTAGGGGGGCGGAGACTTGCCTGGCCCCCTTTTCGCCTACAGGCCTGTCTTTCTCGTACTCTCTGTCGATGTCTTCTCCCTCTGTCCCGCTCAGTCTTAGTCCATCTCTGTCTTTCCTTCTCTCTCCCTCTGCCCCCCTCTCTGCTGCTCTCTCTGTTTCTGTCCCTATCCTCTATCTCTGCCCCTATCCCTCTGTCACCTCTCTGTTTCCCTTTACGTGCCCCGATCTCTCCCTGTCTCAGTCCGTCTCTCTTTCCCTCTCTGTCTCATTTCTCTCCTTCTCCCCTTCTCCTGGCCACTCTCCTCTGCCTAAAATCTCTCGATCTAAGTGCTTTAAATCACAAGCTGTCCCGGTATCTTTAGGGACAGGGAAGAGCTCTGAGCACTATCAGACTCTACTTCTACTGGGAAGAATGTGCGTCTTGGACAAAACCAGGGCACGAGTCGGGGTACCACGCGGGTGGATGGCGTCCCCCCACTTATTTTACAGGGTGGACGCCGTCCACCCTACTCATCAAAAACGCCGTCCAACCTACTCAGCAAAAGCGTGATAACTAAGAGCGCGCACCAACCAATCAGTGATCATAGCAGACGTCACTGGAAGGGTGTGTCTGCAACTCGGCAGTCCCGCCCTCGTGCTCCATGCCCTGTGTGTAACACAGGGGGTGATTCACACTCTGTGCGTCCCCACCCCCGCTGCAGCCAATCCCCTGCAGTTATGCGCAGCATTTGCCCGTCATATCGCTCTGCCTTCATAACTGAAAGCCAGGCTGGCGGTTTCAACCCACCGGCCTGCCTTTTAATGCTACACTCTCTCTAGTGCGGGCACCAGTTCGCACTTCTACTGGGGACAGCAGAGTGCTTGTAATATGGCACACTGGCATGTGTGAGGCACACTTCTCGTGAAGGTGCGCCAGGCACGGACTAGGCCAAATGCATCATTTTACTGAATTAATCCACGTGAGCGAATGAGCTGCAGGTGGCACAACTCAGTGGCAGCTTTGTTTCCAAGCTGTGACGCCTGCAGCCAGAGGCGCAACTAGAGGCAAATTTCGGGGGGGGGGGGGGTGTGGGAGGTTAAGAAAAAATTTCGGGGGGGCTGATTTTTCAAGCAATAGGCAGAGTGGAGCTGCAGGGGCTCTAAGAAGGGGTGAAAAACAGCAAAGCCTCATTAACAAGCAAATGGTCTTTTAAAGACCTGTGAAGTACTTGGGTGCGACTGTGTGTGTGCCCGGGAAGCTGTCTCAGCCCGGGCTGCCACACACGACGGGGGAGGGGGGGCTGAAGCCCTTTGAGTCCAATGGGCGTTAAGCACCTGCCTGCAGCTCATGCTGCAGTACTAGAGACCCTGGCTTTTTGTACACCTGGCGCCCTTTCTAACTTCAAAAGACCTTATGCAGTAAAACGCTGTGTGCTTGTTTGAAATGTTAAACTACGAAGAAATCACGGATTACAATTAAATAACCGACTTTAAAAGGACATTTTCACCCGCCTTAAGAGATTGCCACAGGAAATGAAAGTTACCTCTTCACTCGTCAAAATAGGATTTTACTCCAAAGTACCGAATGTAGGGAGTAAAATGGCGCTCACTCAGAATCTAATCTGCAATATATATGGTTTAACTGCTTTTCGTGTTTAGTGCGTGTATTATTAAACTCAGTAAAAGGCCAGGTCTGCAGATACGATTTTTTTTAAGCATCCATGTCCAGTTCTCCTGCAGGGTGTGTCTGGGTGGATAGCTGCCCCTGCTCATCACAGAAGACCTACCTAGACCCATCAAGGCCAAACTTCCCTGTCCACTCCCCTTCGCCCTCGTTACTGCATGTGGGATGCCTCGCCGATACATTCTCACAGCAGGGTCTTCCCCCTGGTGCACCTCATGCCTGGCATGGAGTTGTAAATGGCAGACAGTGAAGGGTCTTAATTTTAGACACCCTTTGAAGGTCAATGTGATCAGATCTTCAATATCATATTGTCAAAATGAAAAGTCCTATGAAGACAGGTCTCGAGACTGTAGGGGTCCATGTGGGCCTAGGTTTGAGTACATGAAGGGGTGCCGTAGACCAGAATTAAGACACACAAGTGGGGGTTCTGTCCCAGCACTGGACTAATTTCAGGCGCCATTAGCCGAGAAGGAGATACACTGGCCGCACTGTGTCTCAGTATGTGACCAGTATGTGAGTACTACCAATCAGAACCGGTGTGCGTTGGCATGGTGTGCACTGTACATTTTGTGGGTATTAGACATGGAACAATACAATTAAGACTGGTGGCATTGGTTGAGCTGTGTGCGAGTCTCAGTACTAGAATGGTAGGCCTGCTGATGGGAGCTGTAGTATGTGGCTCTTAAACAGGGCACGAGTCGGGGTACCACGTGGGTTGACGGCGTCCCCCCACTTATTTTACAGGGTGGACGCCGTCCACTCTACTCATCAAAAACGCCGTCCACCCTGCTCATCAAAAGCTTGATAACTAAGAGCGCGCACCAACCACGCATTTCTGGGTGATTGCGGCTGAATGTTGCCTTGCCCGCCTACTTTGAGCGCTACCTATCCCAGCTCTTGCTTTGGTCTGTGAACCTGCCCCCATCACCTCGTAACCTTGCCAGGGTACCTACCAGTAGACGCTGTGATCTGCGACCAATCAGTGGTCATAGCAGACGTCACTGGATGGGTGTGTCTGCAACTCGGCAGTCCCGCCCTCGTGCTCCATGCCCTTTATTTTTCAGGCTTGTCTGCTCTGGCTCCTTTCCTTTTTGGAAATGACCGGATCAGGATATTGACGTATCTCGCCCTCCCTTCCTGGCCTTGCCTGCTGCCTGAACAGCCTTCCGCCCGAGACTTCCCTTCCTGGCCTCGCCTGCTGCCTGACTTGCCTTGCTTGTCCGTGGCATCTACACGTAGGAAAACATTTTCGGCTTGAGCAGCTTCAATTGTTAAATCTTGCAATATATGCAAATGATAGATCTGCTGCACATGTGATGTCACTTCCTGCCGTGATGTCACTTCCTGTTGTGATGTCACTTCCTGCTGTGATGTCACTTCCTGTTGTGATGTCACTTCCTGCCGTGATGTCACTTCCTGTGACACCACCTAACTTGGAGAGTCCCCCCACTTCTTTTTTTAGGACTTGTGCCCTGGACAAAACCTTTAAGGACTGTAGTCCCTGACTTTAAGAAACATCTTTACCTAATAGCTTCATTACTGTGTGTCGTCTTCAGCTAGTTGTTCTTTTTTAGCCCTCTGCACTCGAAGGCTTGCATATTTTTAGGTGATGCTTCAGTTTTAATATGGAAACTACCAGTCCCATAATACAGCAATCGGTTTCATAAAAGGCAAGGCTGACTAAAGGTGTAGGGCCCTAAGTTAACTGAAGCCAGCCAGGCAGTGCTTAATTTGTAAAATATTAAGTCCCAGTGCTCAAAAGTTTTCTTAGAAGGCTGTCGCCACTTCCTGTTGTCCACCCAGCTACATTCCTGTCACCACTCAATTGTACCATTGTCATGACGGTACTAATGAAAAACTAATGAAGGTACTTAAAATGAACATACAGAACACAGCCAAAAGCCTTTAAACAATCGTAAAGACTCCAACAGCAACTCAAATGGGGAGTAAACCATCCCCATAAGGCTGCCAGACTCATGCAGCTCAGCAACTGGGGAGCTCGCACTGGCAGACGTAGTCCTGCCCCGCACACTGTTAAAAGGAGGAGTGGGGCGGCCAGTGGGTCGTGACCACGACACATCGTGGGCTAGGCAGCAAGGCGAGTGCAAAGACTGCACTTTCATTTGTTCCTCACTCGCCTCCCTGCCAAGTCTATCCTGTGCCTGTGCTTCACAGCCTTCCTCGCTCAGTTCAGCAATGAGCCAGCTCCCACCCCACCCCCCCTGCCGCAAGACACGCAGTATTAACAGGCCTACGGTGACTAGATTGGAGAACAGACCACAATTATTTAGTGATTGCACAGGTTTGTGACAACAAGGCATGATGACATTACTAGCGTGATGAACATTACACTTTCATCAAGCCTAAACCCGGGTGGGCTAGTCTGTGGAGGCATGCAACGCAGTTATCCAGCTAGGTATATTTATTTTGAACAGTTATCGGGTATTCTGCATGAGGGAGAAAAAATGTTTAGTCCCAGCCCAGTGATTTAAGTTACCGGTGCTGAACACTGGAAACCACCCCCACAAATTAAGCACTGCAGCTAGGCTTTTCCAAGTCTTTGCTTGTCTATGAAGATACAGGAAAGCTCTTAGCACAGTGTGTAGCATGTGTCTATGCAGAGCTGTCTGCTATTTAGTGTATGCTCTAGCTGCTACAATGCATGTTTTGATATATACTAATGCTACAGTGCATGCCCTGGGGGTGCAGAAGTACTGAGGGAAGTGTCTCTGAAGGCTGTAAGATTAGACTGGGACACAGCGGCGGCCCCTCCACTAAGCGGGAGGAGCGTCACCCCACTGCTTTTCAGCAGTACATAAAAGGCAAAATAAAATAATAAAACGGTGCTATTATCATTTATTTTTCAGTGCGAGCCAGGTTAGGGCGGGGTGGAGCTGGGCTGTCAGAGCACGGAGAGGAAGAAATACATGCACTTAAGTGTGCATGGCAGTTTGGCTGGCCGTCCTGGGCCGGCCAAACAGTCATGCGCACTTAGCATGTTTCCACCTGGCTGTATTGCACAGCCTGGGTGGAGAACATGCACAGGATTCCACTCCCTGTCTGAGCGCCGAACCAGGCTGCTCAGACCAATCACAACCCTGCTGTCACGCTGGTGACAGCAGCATCGTGATTGGCTTAGGGGAACCTGTTTGCTTCCTCCTTCCGGGAGCCCAGAAGAGAAGCGTAAGAGATCTGACAGAAGAGAGACAGCGGCTGTGCAGAGGTAAGTGTTCATTTTGCTGCAATGTATTGTTTTGGTACATTTTGAGATTTTCACACACATTATTATATCCTATCATGTTGGAGCATTCTCTGCAAAAGTTTTTTTATATATGGTACTGGCTGGTGTACTTCAGGCCAGCACCTATGTTAGAAAAAGTAAAAATATTGAAATTGAATTAAGACTGGATGTGCGGGGGCGTGGCTTGGTGAGCCAAGATAGCGGTCACACTCTAAGAGTGCTCCGATCCATCGAGTATCCATCGTCATCCTAACTTTCCTCCAGAGCAATTTCTCCAACATGGGCACCCCCAGCCGAGAGGTGCCCATGCCTGCAGCAGTTCTGCCCCAAGACCCGGCACTGCCCAAGACGGAGGAGGCAGCTGATGGCGGCCCGCAATGCTTCCCTGTCGTGACAAAATGGCGGCGAGGTGACCAGTGCTGGCGGGACTGGTCATAAGGGTGTCGTGGGAAGCGACACACCAGAGTCCCTATGGCGTAACTGACTCCGGGAGCCTGTGAGTCTGGCCCGCTAGCACCGCTGCCACTGAATGCGGATTTGAAGACCCACCGAGGCCGTGAAGTCTATGAGGGCGCCCTGGGAGCAGAACTGATACGACCTGCTGTGGTGCCCGAAGGTAGGAGGGGACAGGTCCGGAACTCAGCGGGGCTGCCGCATTCTCATCGCGGGCGGGGGTGGGGGGCGAGCGCCCGGTACCGGACAGCTGCTAGCCGTGAACTGAGTTGGAGGCACCAGGCCTGCTGTCGGCAGGACGCCTCGCCTCATGTGAGCCACCGGCGAGTGTGGGACACGGGGCCCGATTCGGAGGGGCTTCTGGAGTGAGTTCTTAGGTGCCGGATCCTGCCTCTCCCGGCCCTGGATGCTGAATGCTCACCTTCCAGATCCTGCGAGCTCTGAGGCTGGAGGGCCTCCCGCCGCTGATCAGGCAGGCTGTGGGATTGATCTGACCCCCCGGGTTGATGTGGCACCGCTGGGATCCTCTGGGCGGTGGAGGTGGCCGGGGCGGTTGGCCCACAATCGGCGGGACGCCTCTGGTGGGATTGTGGTGGGCCCTTGACTTGTGGGCCTTGCCTCCTTGAGTCACTGAAGCAGGGAGTTGAGGCCAACCAGCCCGTGATTTGCGGGAGGGCACGTCTGCCTTCAGGAGAGGCCCCGTTCCCCTGCCACGCGGGCCATGCAGGTGAAGGTGGACCTTCGACGCAAGAGCGGTGGGGCTCCTCTGCGTCCCGGTGGCGGCGGTGATGCCTCACAGCTGCTTGCCCAGAGTGCCTCAGCAAGAGTCGGGGACTGCATAGGCCAGCGACCGGCTGGAACCCACCTCCCCCGTGGCAGTTGTTGACTCTGAGGCCTGGGGGTAACCGGCGGGGAGGTTCCTGCTCAGCATCAGAGGCCTATTGTGAAGGGAGACACCACTGAGCGGCCCCAAATCGACAGATGACAGCAGGGCATAGTTGAGGGCCCGGATGGACCCAAGGGGCCCCCTAGATCTTTAATCTGCACCTTCTGTGCACCGGGGCCCACACACTTCTCTCACCAATGGGGGTGGGCTTTTGTCCGCCCCCCCACCCCTCCCCTGGGCCTTCACTCACCTCTATTGGGATCTCCAGCTCCCTGCACACAAGACCACCTCCGAGCACTACAGGCAGCCTGTGCAGGAGACCACGCAGGCCTAACCCTCACAGCCTACACCTGGCCTTGGACCTCCCCCAGCAGCGGTGCCAGCCAATGTCCCAGGAACTTGAACGGAGACGCCACGGTGGGTCCAGACCGCCTCCTCTGGGAGACCGGATAGCCATGGGGAAGGACAGAGGGGCGAAACCCTCATCGACCCACACCCGTATGGAGCAATACGTGGTCAGTGGGCCTGGTCATGGGGACCCCGCACCCCCGCGGCCAGCCCCCCCCGGGGGTGACCTGGCTGCAATCCTGCAGGCCATCAAAGCTTGTCAAGTTTGCCTGGAGACCAAGATCGGGGAGGTGCGGGTCGACATGGCCCTTACCCGTTAGGATCTCTGCAACGCAACTGCTCGCATCACAAAGACGGAATCCTGCCTTTCGGAGGTCGAGGATGATGTTTCAACCCTCAAGATGCAGGTCAAACATCTGATATACCATACGGCTGATCTCCATAGACGGGCTGAAGATGCAGAAAACCGATCGTGTGAAACAATCTCCGCCTGGTGGGCTTTCCTGAGGGGACTGAACCCTCGCAAATGAACACCTTCATCGAAGCCTGGGTCAAGTCATGGATGCCCCCAAACGCCCTGTCCTCATGGTTTGTGGTGGAACGGGCCCACCGTTCGCTAGCACCCAGGCGCCACCGGGAGCCCCACACAGGCCAATCATTGCGAGGATTCTAAGCTTCAGAGATCGCAACGCCATCTTGCACGAAGCCCGTTCCCGACCTGAGCTGTTCCACAAAGACGCTAAAATTATGATCTTTCCTGATTACACCAATGAAGTGCAGGCCCAAAGGAGATCATACCTTCATGTAAAACAAAAACTGCGGAACCTCGACCTGCCCGACAGACTCCTCTTTTCAGCCCAGCTCAAGGTGATTTTCCAAAATAAGTCATACTTCTTTGACACGCTGGAGGCGGCATGGACCTGGGCGATGGAGGAATGCCCAATCCACCCAGGGAAGGGTGCCCCCCCAACAGACCCTCTGGGGGTAGCGGGTGGGAGCACCTGCAAGCTCCTGAGGGTGACGCACCGAGTCTCAGAGAAGGCGTCACACCCGTGGAATGGTGCCTGCCTCGCCAGCTGGCTCCCCTCATGGGAAGAACAAGTCGTTGCCGCCCTAAGAGCCTTCTAGACTCCCTGGAAATTCTGGTGGATCGGACCTGTCACCTGCAGAGAGCCTCATTGACTCTCCAAAACCAACCTCTGAGGACACTGATCACTCACGCAGCCCCGAAATTGATTCCAAGCACGACCACTAACATCGACTTGAACTGGAGGAATGCCAGTCCTTAAGTGTAGAGGGGCCCAACACATTGCCCTTACACCACACCTCAATAGTTAGTATTTCACAGTCTTAATCTCATTTTACTGGGCGACAGATGCTTCATTTGGGGAAGTATGGGGAGGGGGGTTGATTGGGACTTTCGTCAGGAACTGTTCTCCCTGCTTTTGTTTGTACTATTCTGTTTCTCTGCATCACTGTGTACAAAATCCATGACGCGCCCCCAGGCGGGCCCTGTAGTGAGCCTGAACACGCCCACTTGCTCCCAGGGCCTAACCATTCGAATGGAAAATTGCTTCATTGGCTTGCCACCCATCCCCTGGCCAACCGAATCATCCCTGAAATTCGTGACGCGCAGGGGCAAGCCTTGCGTTCTCCTGCTGACATCGCGCGCACTTTTGCAAATTACTATGCAACACTTTACTCCGAAGATCACTCACATACATTGGATGACAGCTCCCTCTTCCTCCAGGGTGTTCCTCTTCCACAGCTCCCAGAGAATGCAGCTACAGACATGGAGGAGCTTATCACGATCGAGGAGATCGATGAAGCGATCTCGTCACTCGCTACCTGTAAGACTCCCGGAACGGATGGTTTCCCAGCAGACTACTACGCAGCATTTCGGGAAATCCTGACCCCACGCCTTCTTACCCTGTTTGATGAGGTTCAGGAAAAATGCGCCTTTTCCCCCTGACACGACATGACCAGAGTGGTGGTTATACCTAAAGCGGACCCTCCCCCAGCCTTATGTTCCAACTACAGCCCAATTTCATTGATTAATACTGACATTAAAATTTACGCAACAATCCTCTCCACCCGGTTGAAGCGGGTACTTCACATTCTCATACACCCTGATCAATGTGGCTTCAAGCCGCATCATAGCACAAGGCACTGTCTGAGACGCCTCCATGTGGCCCTTGCCCACCGTAACCTCTTTTCTCCTTGTCTAGCCCTAGTGTTACTCGATTTTGAAAAAGCCTTTGATACGGTCAATTGGCACTACTTGGAGTGCGGCCTGGGGAGAGCGGGCTTCGGCCCACAATATCGGAGGATGGTAGGGGTCATCTACTCTAGCCCATCCGCCAGGGTCCTCGTAAACGGAGCACTATCGGAAGCATTCCCTATCCGGAGGGGAACCCGACATGGATGCCCGCTCTCCCCTCTCCTATTTGCTCTTGCAATAGAGCCTTTGGCTTGTCTCATTCAGGCTGATGAACGGATGCAGGGATGGCGCTGGCAGGGTTCACATGAAGATCATATTGCCCTCTACGCAGACTGTGTCCTGCTCTTTCTAGCTGACCCGGCCCAGTCCGGACCGAGGTACCTCCAGATCCTCCATTCTTTTGAGAGAGCATCAGGCTTACGCCTTAACCCGGCGAAATCTACCCTGGTGCCTCTTCACACATCGAGAGAATGCGTGGACTGGCAAATGACTATCAGGGGGAGACTCTCGTTCAAGTGCCCAGGAATCTGGGTAGCGCTTCTCCCGGAGCTGACCTGGTCCCTCAATCTTGACCCATTATTCAAACGAACAAAAGATGACCTTCGTCGTTGGCAATCGCTTCCACTCAACCCCCTTGGTAGGATTGCCCTGTTTAAAATGATGTTCCTGCCCCGGCTTCTGTATGTCCTCCAGAACCTCACTCTCCACCTTCCCCGCAGTTGGTTCCGTAGGTTGGATGGGGTAGCCACGACTTTCTTCTGGGGGGGCTCAAGATCGCGACTGGCCCTTGTGCATTGCCAGTGGGCCCCATACGATGGGGGAATGGGGATGACAAACCTCTTCCTGTACTATCTGGCTACCCATCTCCTGGTGATTCACGACTGGTTAAATGGCAGCTGGTCAGATTCCGCGTACCGACTGGAACTGGAGAACCTTGGGTTCCCTCAGGTTCAGGCTATGCTCAACGGGGCTCCAATTCCTCACACTTTACCAGCAGTAACGCGTACGGTCCTCCTTGCATGGCGGTCCGCGCTGCGGCACTCCCCAAGGGATGCTAAAATTACACTACAAACGCCTCTCTGGCATGGGAATTGGCTGCGGGAGGTTGGGACACTGACGGGCTTCCAGACGTGGGACCAGATAGGCATCACTCCCTTAGGGGATGTAGGGAGGGGTGAACATTTGTCCTCCTTCCGGGAACTACAACAAACATACTCCCTCCATTCGACTCAGTTCTTCAAATACCTCCAGATGTGACATGCACTTGCCCTCCACATTCCCGACCACACGACATTCCCAGAATTTAGTCTGCTGAAAGCTAAGCTCCTAATGGGGAACCTGGGGAAGGGGGGAATATCCCAAATCTATCGATCCCTGATAAACAACACCCCGTCCACACTGGACTCCCTTAGGACTCGCTGGGAACACTGGATTGGCCCTTTGGAGGAGGAAGATTGGAGGGATGCACTGATGGCCCCTAGGGTGCTCACCATATCGGCTAGGCTCTGCCTTATTCAAATCTACTATCTCCATTGTGCATACCTTACCCCTGTACAATAAAATTGTTAATAAAAAAAAAAAACTGGATGTGCATTCGTTTATGGAGCAGAAACACAATCCATATGTTTTTAAAGTGAATGGAAAAGTTACTTAATTGGATTGTGATACAGGAAATGTGATATACATTCAGTTACTTTTCCCCAGTTTGCTACAAGCATCACATATATTTTTGGTAACATTTTGATAATTATGAGCTGATGCGGACACATTTGAGGCTGTTGTGTGCTGAGATGTGAAACCTTTTCCTACACTAATAATGTTATCTCTTAAAAGCTCTTGTCACAGATGGAGGCTGTTGGATGACTGGCAATGACTGGTTTGTGTGGAGGTTGCACATGGTGCTACTAGTCACTGATGGGGTAGTAGGATGTCTTTGGACCTAGTAGGGAACTCGCACTGATGTGTACCGGATACGAATATTACGACTACATAAAGCGGGGTTCCTCCTGACCCCAACATGCCTCCGTTGTAAAGAGGAGCCAGCCGATTTTTACCACATGGTCTGGTCCTGCGTCATTCTCTCCAAATACTGGGCGTCGATCGTGGCTGAACTAAGTAGCATACTGGGTTGGGCGGTCCCTCTTAGTCCTCTTGCCCTTCTCCTAGGGGTGATGGAGGGGTTGGATGGGCCCGTACCGATAAATTGTTTCTAGGGACTGACATTTTAGTAGCTAAGAGAGACATTGCAGTGACCTGGAAGGACTCGGCGTCTCCCTCCATCACAAAGTGGCGTAGAGGAGTGGATTGGTGCGCCATCCAAGAGAAATCGGTATATGAAGCACGAGGCTGTCCAGCCAAACACGAACGAATTTGGGGCAAATGGCTGGGCTTACTGAACTGATACTTCTGCAGGAAATGTTAGAAACTTTGGGGAGCAATACGGGGCTTGTCTAACATGAGCCTGAATGGGGGGACAATTCAGCAGATGCACTGAAAAGCTTTATATGTCATGGTGATGCACTGTTTATTTTGTTGCTCATAAAAAAAACAATAAAATTGTTTATCAAAAAAAAAACTGGATGTGCATTTGTTTATGGAGCAGAAACACAATCCATATGTTTTTAAAGTGAATGCAAAAGTTACTTAACTGGATTGTGATATAGGAAATGTGATATATATTCAGTTACTTTTCCCCAGTTTGCTACCAGCATCACATATATTTATGCCAACATTTTGGTAATTATGAGCTGATGTGGACACATTTGAGGCTGTTGTGCGCTGAGATGTAAAACCTTTTCCTACACTTATAATGCTGTCTCCTAAAGGCTCTTGTCACAGATGGAGGCTGTTGGATGACTGGACTGGCAATGACTGGTCTGTGTGGAGGTTGCACTGTTGGGGTAGTAGGATGTCTTTGGACCTAGTAGGGAACTCGCACTGATGTGTACGTGGTTACGAATATTACGACTATGAAGGTTAACTAAGTCTTCCACCGAAATAATGTTGACCCCCACCCTCCTTTTTTGCCAGGAAAACCTGAACCGCTTAGCAATCTTGGTAAGTTTTCACTAGTGCTACAATTTGCTCAGACATCAATTTAAGGTACATCCCCAAATACCGTATTTGTCAAACATTTTCCTCAAAAAATCCCCAGCGGTAAATAATAAAACGAATAAAAAATACAAAGGTAAATGTATTGTTAAATTGTATGTATACTCAGTTCGTGGTGCTCCAGGCCTGATCCTTCTGTTCATGGCAATACTGGGGTCATGCAGCTCCCAAAACAAATATTCCTGGCGACGAGCCTGGGATCAGTCCTCCTTACACTTGTTTTAGACAACTCCATTTGTGTACAATGAACATACCTTCGGGGCATCACCGTTTCTCAGTGTGCTGCACACAGATCACTGGAAGTGCTTGAGAAGGGGTCGGATGTATGGACCACATGCATTTACTCACAAGGAAGCAGGTCGAAGACAGATGTGACTTTGACTGGCCCGTGTCTCTTTATAGACTCTTAGCAACTATACCAAGCCGTGGAGTAAGTTAAAATGATGACCCCCCGCGCGGAATGTGAATAGGGGGCCCGCAGTCTCCCATATGCTCATATATTCATTGGCATTCAGCGGAATGGATCCCTGAAGCATTGGGGCCCCCTGCTCCGTCCCTGATATCAAGCCCTCCACCTGGTTTAGGCGGACGACCATCTTTTCCCAAAAGGCCATTAAACAATGGGGGGGCAGATTTACAAGAAAGTGACGCATCTGTAGAGATGCGTCACTTTCCTTGCGCCACTCTGAGAAACCCTTGTGCCACCATGGATGCGCCGTAGTTACAATACGGCACACCATGGCGCAAGGATTGACAGATGCGTCAGAAATTCTGACGCATCTTTTGGGGCAAAAGTCACGCATTGCTGAAGTCGTGTCGCAAGCACGGCGCAACTCCAGAAATGCGTGTTGAGGCCTATTCCCACTACACTGCGTCACTTTGACGCAGTGGCGTCCTAAAAGTGGCGCAGTGAAATCTTGTAGATTTCACTGAGTCACTTTTACAAGGCCTTCCTGCGTGGGAACGCCCACCCTGCATACATTATACCTGACGCAGGTATAATGTGACGCAGGGCTTTACAACGTGACGCATCTCCCTAGATACATCACGTTGTAAATAGGTCACATTTTTTGCGCCGCATTTGCATCAAAAGAAGTGACGCAATGGCGGCGCAAGAAGGCGCAAGGGGCTTGTAAATCTGCCCCGGAGTATCTTGGATGTTGAAGTAAAACTGAGGCTAAGATGCTTAGTGCAGCACAGCGCTTCACTGGGTTGGGCGCAAAGTGGAAACAGTGCATCATCATATTTAATACGCGTTGCATAGAGATTATATCATCACGTGTCCAGATGCTAAAAACAATAGTGCGGAATTTGAATCTTGCTAACAAAAAATAACAATGTGAGATGGTATTCATGCAATAAAATAGCACGAAAGGGTCTTAAGCTTCTGGAGACCTGGTTGTGTTTTCGAAGTCCCCTAAGTTGCAGATTCTGGCATTTAGGAGGAGAGGAGACCCCAGGGAGCCTGGAGACACCCCACAATACAGATGACAGGAAGGGCAAATTAAACTTCGCCGAGAAGGGGGTAGAGACGGTAATAACAGAGGTCATCAAATACCATGACCAATTATTTGTGTCCTGCAAGCTACCAGTTGAGGCCAGTAATTCGAGTGGGGTGTGGGGGAGGGGGTTTCGACACATATGCACAAATACACACTCAATCCCACCAATGCATTCACACACATGCACACATTCACCCACCATTCAGAAGCACATGCACATACACACACACCCATTCACAGCACGCACTCACAAATACGCATACATTCATTCATACACACATACTAAACATTAAAAAAATAAAACTTTGCCAGCAGCAGAGGTGATCTTGGGTGGCGGGAGGGAAGCCTCAGTGATTTGTTACGATTGGGACTGGCACCTCCTCTCATTGGCTGGCCTTCATGGATTACCCAGTGAGAGGAGGCACCAGTACTTTACTTGTCACATAGTAGGATGGGGTCAGTGAGGCTGCTGACACCACCTGACTCTGTGACAAGAATCACTGATGGACACTCAGCCCTGGGCACTTCAGGGCTTAAAACTGAAGTACCCAAGTCAGAGGCTATCAGTGACACTCCCCTTCGTCATGAGGGGCAGGGCCACTAAGTGCTCTAATGGGCTGAAGAGGTCACACCCACAGGGCTGTGACATTTTCAGCCCGGCAGCCCGGCATAGCTCAGCTCAGGCAGCCAGGGGCCTGCACATTTAGTGCAAGTACAGCACCTGGTGTTCTGACCGGAACATGAAGGGTCTATGTCAGGCTGACTTCTGCTCATTTTGACCGACACTCTTCACATTTGGAAAAGGTGAGGGGCAGAGCCTTTCCCCCTTAGGACCGGCCAGCACTGCAATCTACCACCTGGCAACACTGGGGAATACAATCCTGGACAGTGAACACAGTGGTGCCCACTCTGAGGATAATGAAGGAGATGATAAATGGTGTCGTGACATGAAGCAGTGCACCAAGGAGTAACAGGTGTTCAGCCATGGGGCGCCCATAGCAAGCAGTGGTGTTTCTGAGATCACATAACAGCTTACTACCTTGGAGGAGCGAGTGGCAGCTGCGATTGCTTTTAGGTAGGTCTGTGGACTGGAAGGCTAGATGACCTCACACCTAGAAGATATATTAACTTCAGATAAGCAATGCATTTCACACAACATGTAAATAATGTGTTTAAAAGCACCTGCATAAAGCAAGCAAAGAGGCCAAATGCAAATGCATACGCTCTCACATGCAGGGTGCATGTCCCCCAAACATAAGGTTGTTCCCCAACTCAGTTACCACGTATCACACTAAAAGATGGGGTATTTATAGAGATTGCAGCAAACACAATAAGATGATGGACGGAGCACTGAAACATTTCAGACAATCACCCCCAGTCACTATTAGATCTTGGTTGAATCCATCACCGTTCTTTTGCTCACTTCGCAACCCCAGTTCAGACCCAGCCATATGCAAATCAGTCTTGACCCTGCTCCTCATGGGAACAGTCCAGCCCGAACTGCCAAGCCAGGTTCTCCCTGGACCAGAAACAAGCATCCTAGGACCAGTTTTTCGGGTAACACCCCTCCTCAGCCAGGCTAGATTTACTCCAGTGGCAAAGTGAGCAAAGGATCCACGTCTGGGTATATGCAGCCAACTTAGGGCGAGCAAAGCAAACACATTAAGATGATGGACGGAGCGCTGAAACTTTTCAGACACTCACCCCCAGTCACTATTACGTCTGGGCTAAATCCATCATCGTTCTTTAGCTCACTTCGCCACCCCAGTTCAGACCCAGTCATATGCAAATCAGTCTTGACCCCGCTCCTCCTGGGAACATGCAGCCCAAACAGCCAAGCCAGGTCCTCCCTGGACCGGAAACAAGCATCCTGGGACTTGTTTCGGGGTAATACCCCTCATCAGCCAGGTTAGCTTGAATCCAGTGGCAAATGTTTGCTTTGTTCGCCCTAAGTTGGCAGGGTAAGCCCATACGTGGGTCCCTTACTTGCTTTGCCACTGAATTCAAGCTAGCCTGGCTGATGAAGGGTGTTACCCTGAAACCTGTCCCAGGATGCTTGTTCCTGGTCCAGGGAGGACCTGGCTTGGCAGTTGGGGCTGGACTGTTCCCTTGAGGAACAGGGTCAAGACTGATTTGCATATGGCTGGGTCTGAACTGGGATGGGGAAGTGAGCAGAAGAATGATGATGGATTTAACCCAGATCTAATAGTGGCTGGGAGTGAGCGTCTGAAAAGTTTCAGCGCTCCATCCATCATCCTATTGTGTTTGCTGTATTTATAGAGATGCCATTTACACTGAATATAGTGGCTAAAAGCATGTGAAGTGTGTAGGAAGGCTGGCTCTCTATATAGTGTACTAAAAAGAAGTACACTGTGCAGAGAGTCCAGTGGGTCCCCAATTGGTTGACAGAGGCTAAAGTAGATAATAATAACACTCTCTTTTGTGGTAGTGTGGTTGAGTAGTTAGGCTTATTAGAGGGTAGTTCTAAGCATTTGTTGTACTCAAAGAGGCAATAAATGAGACACACTCAAAGAATAAATCTGAGACCAATTTAGAAAAAGAACAATTCTTTTCATATATATTTCCGAACCAAGAACTATGTTCAAAGGTAAGTACTGAATTTCTTATGAATTTTCATAGATAAGCAAATAGTTCAAAGTTGTGCGCAATTATGCACCATGCAATCCAATGGGAGGAAAAAGCAGGTAGGTAAAGCACACAGCACGGACAGTTGTAGGGGTTAACCATCTGGGTTTAGAGTAGCAGGAATCCAAGGTCCAATGTTCTACCAATAGTCCATCGGGTGCGTCCCGAATTCCACCGGGAGCAGGGAGTTGGTAGCTGGCACTATGGGAAAGGTGGGACCTCTAAAGACAGGCTGCAAATGGGGACTTGCGGGCAAGTCAGAGAGCTCCCAAATGAGGGCTAGTGTTGCAAGGCCCTTAGGGATAATGGAGCACAGCCGGTTCATCGTTACCCAGGCCAGGAGGGCTGGGTGCAAAGCAGGTAGGTTGGACGGCCCCAGTGCGTAAAGGTGCTCCTCGCGGTCAGGGGCCAACAGCTGGCAGGGGCAAATTCAGTACTGCTGGGCCACTCTCAAAGTGGGTCTCAGGGGTCTTGATTTCCCTCTGTGGCTGCTGGGCTCTGGCACAGTTGGAGTCCCGACTGGACTTTTCGATGTTGGTCTTGGTTGCAGGGCGTCCTGTACCCAGGTGATTGGTACTACACAGCTCTGGTCGATCCTGGTGCCTCCACACTCGAATGGGAGAGAGATCTGACCTTCTAGAGCATGAGTACCTCTTCGTGGTCGGTTGCTGTGCCAGTCAGGCCAGGAAGCTGCAAGTTGGTGGAACAGACTCTGCAGTTTCGGTGCCTGAGGTCTGCAGGGGAGTAGCTCCTCCACTCCAAGGGAGTTCTTGGAAAGTTTGCGAAGGCTGGTAGGCCTCTGTGGTCCATAGAGGCCACACAGCAGCAGGAAGAGACAGTTCTCCTCGATTGTTGAGTCTTGAAGCAGCAGGCAGGGGTTTACGCCAAAACTCCGCAGCATGCACTCAGTTCTCGGGTTAAGCAGCTCTTCTTTGTCCTGTTCGTCTTTAGGTCAGTTGAAGCTGAAGTCCTGGGTCGAGGGGTGCCACCTAAGTACTTAATTTAGGGGCATTAAGGGGAGTCCCAGATAGTAGCCAATGGCCTACCTATCTTTAGGGTGACTACACTCTCTATATGATCACTTCCTGTGGGAAGTGGGCATAACCCTGACCCTAATAGGTTAATTCTCTCCAACACAAAATGGGGGATTCTAAAAAGTGGGGTCCACATCAGCTGCCCCACCTTACAGGTGGTGCTGGCTAGGTGTGGGCTCATCTCTTAATCTAACCAATTTTCCCACCTGTCTTCCCGCAAAAAAGTGGGGACAGAACAGGGGGGTTGGCATCTTCCACTGGTATGCAGACATAATATCGATGTCTAAATATCGATATACCATTATATCGATGTTTAAATATCGATATGACAGAATATCGACCATCAAGAATATCGTCGACCAGAATATCGACATGCAGGTAAGAAATATCGTTTTAATTAATATCGATGTTAGTAATATCGTTAGTAAAAATATCGTTCTTAATAATATCGAAATTCTTTTTAGTGTTTTGTATGTTAGTATATGTGTTAAAAGTATAGCTTATTTTTGTAATGTATGTTTGAATTTTTTACAAGTAATTAATTTTATGTTAATTAATTTTTGCGTATTTTAGTTCCGCAGCGGGTTGCGGGTTTATAGGGGAATAGGGTGGGAAGTAATTTAAATATAATATATTTAATAATAATTATTTAGAAGTTATTAATTTTTAAAAAAACATAAATATTGCGTTTTAGTTCCATAGCGGGTTGTAGGTTTATAGGGGAATAGGGTGGGAAGTAATTTAATTTAAATTAATTAATAATTTTATTAATTATTATTTTTGTATCTAATAATTTATATTGTTAATTATGTTAATTAATTTGTTATAAATTAACTATTAATTTGTCATTAATAATTAACAATTAATTGGTAAATATGTTAATTGTGTAATTTTTTGAGGAGCGGGTTGTGATTTTATAGGGGTGTTGGGTGGGAAGTAATTTAATTATAATTAATTAATTAATAATTTTATTAATTAATATTTATGTAATTAATATTTTATATTGTTAATTGTGTTTAAATATGTTATTAATTAGTTATTAATTGGATATTAATTAGTAATAAATAATTGGTAAATATGTTAATTGTGTAATTTTTTTATGAGTTGGTTGTGGGTTGATAGGGAAATAGGGTGGGAAGTAATTTAATTTTAATAAAATTTTAATTATTTTTTTATATACAATATTTATTTAAAGTTATTTTATAGTGTTAATTGTGTGAACTAATTTATTTTTGATTGTTTTTAATTTGCTTGTTAATTGTTATTAGTTAATTAATTAATTGTTAAATAATTATGTTAATTGTGTAATATTTTACAATATTGGTGGTGACGTTTATAGGGGAATATAGTGGGAGGTAAATTATTTTTGAAAAATTAATTATTTGTTAATTAATGTTAATTATTTTGCAGGAGTGGGAATACTAAATTATTCCCCTCCGCTATCCAACACTTTCCCTACTGTTACACTCGGTGGAGTGGGAATAGTAAATTATTCCCACCCGCTATCCAACACTTTCCCTACTGTTGCACTCGCTGGAGTGGGAATAGTAATTTTTACCCACCCGCTATCCAACACTTTCCCTACTGTTGCACTCACTGGAGTGGGAATAGTAATTTTTACCCACCCGCTATCCAACACTTTCCCTACTGTTGCACTCACTGGAGTGGGAATAGTAATTTTTACCCACCCGCTATCCAACAGTTTCCCTACTGTTGCACTCACTGGAGTGGGAATAGTAATTTTTACATACCCGCTATCCAACACTTTCCCTACTGTTGCACTCGCTGGAGTGGGAATAGTAATTTTTACATACCCGCTATCCAACACTTTCCCTACTGTTGCACTCGCTGGAGTGGGAATAGTAATTTTTATCTACCCGCTATCCAACACTTTCCCTACTGTTGCACTTGCTGGAGTTGGTATAGTAATTTTTACCCACCCGCTATCTAAAACTTTCCCTACTGTTACACTCGTTGGAGTGGGAATAGTAATTTTTACCCACCCGCTATCCAATACTTTCCCTACTGTTGCACTCACTGGAGTGGGAATAGTAAATTTAACCCCCCGCTTTCCAACACTTTCCCTACTGTTACACTCGTTGGAGTGGGAATAGTAATTTTTACCCACCCGCTATCCAACACTTTCCCTACTGTTGCACTCACTGGAGTGGGAATAGTAAATTATTTCCCTCCGCTATCCAACACTTTCCCTACTGTTGCATTTGCTGTAGTGGGAATAGTAAATTATTCCCCTCCGCTATCCAACACTTTCCCTACTGTTGCAATTTCTGTAGTGGGAATAGTAATTTTATCCCCTATGCTATCCAACATTTCCTACTTTTATAGTTAATGTAGTGTAAATTTTTTTTTTTAAATAAATATTAATTTTAATATTTTAATTTATTATATATATATTTTATTTTTATATTTATATTACAGGTTTATGTATATATATATATATATATGTATTTATAACTTTTCTTATGTTTCTAACATTTTATAATTAAATAAAATAATTATTTATTACTATTATTAAGTTAATATATATAAAAATATATATATATGTATGTTTAATTTTTTTATATTACATTTATCATTTATCAGTTTTTAACATTTTTAAATAATTCTAACTATGTTTTTATTAATTATATTTATTATTTAATTATTTTATATTATTTTTAAGACATTTAAAAAAAAAGATATTTTAAACAACGATATTTTGGTTTCGATATTTTTGTACTTACCATTGTAGAGATAGGCTGTCGATATTTTGTCCAGCGATATTGTAGACTCGATATTCCTTTAGCTCGATATTCTGTCCGTCGATATTCTGTCAGTGATCCCTTCCACTAGCTGGAGAGGCCTGAGTCGCATTTCAAAGGCGGCATGGTCTTTGAAGCTTCCCGCCCTGGAAGGAAGTTCCTTGCTTGAATGAGGTGTGAACACCTCCTCCCAGAACAGGCTTTGCTCCCGGCCACTGAAAGCAAAGGATCTCACCCCAGAGGCCAGAAACATGTCTAGTGGTGGCAGGCTGGTCAAGACCAGTCAGTCAACACACTAGTAGTCAGTAGGTTTTCAGGGGACACCTCTAAGGTGCTCTCTGGGTGCATTTATTAATAAATCCAGCACTGGTATCAGTGTGTATTTATTAAGACGAGGTGTTTGGTACCAAACACCTTGGGTTACAGTGAAGCCATTGTGGATCTGGGGAACTTGTAATGACAAGTGTCCAGCCCATGTACTCGTTATGGCTTCCCTGTGCACTGGTAATACCTAAGGGTGAACTTTAGGTATCACCGGGACACATCCACTCTTGCAGATGTGCCCTCCCATGGGTATAGTGCACCCAGCCTTAGGGCTGTAAGGCCTGCCATAGGGGTGACTTACCTATACCACATGCAGTGCTGCATGGCACACTGTGAACTTTTCACTTTTCCCTGCACCAAGACACGCAGGCTGCAAATGCAGTTTGCATGAGCTTGATGAGGGGTTCCTTAGCGTCTCACATTTTGTGCTGCAGTCCTTAGGGGCCTTCTTTAAGTCCAATGCCCTAGGTATCAGGGGTACCACTTATTAGGGACTTACAAGGGATCCTAAGGGTTTGCCAATTGTGGAACAATCGCACAGTTTGGGGAAAGAACACTGATGCTGGGGACCTGGTTAGCAGGAACCCAGCATACTCTCAGTCAAAATTGCACCAGGTAACAGGTTAAAAGTGGGGGGTAACCACGTCTAAAGGGGCACTTTTTTACACAGTGTCACACACTTTCACATTTAGGTCTGACATTTGAAATTTCTATGCATGTCAGTGTAAGGTACACAGCAGCAACAGGCTGGTATGTGCATGAAGGCACAGTTGTATTATGTGTCACATCATGAAGGCTACTACCTTGGAGCACTGTCCATATATACCCAACTTTTTCAGAGCATTAACCTCTTCATGTCCAACTTGAGTCCTTTTTTAAACAGTAATTTCTCAAAAACGGCTAAATGGATTTACTGCAAATCACAAAACTATTCTTTCTCAGTAAATTTCCAATTTTTTTCCAAATTTGATGTGTTTTCGTTCTGCTATTTTTTCTGTATTGGAGAGAAAAGTTTCCCGTGGGAATTACTATGGGAAATCAACTGTTTGAAACTCCCCTTTTTATTCGTCTTGACTTCAGGATCAATGCAAAACATTCCATGGAGGAACTGAGATGGATTAACTTTTTTAGGAAAACTTCATGCAGATTTGTCAAACTGTGCCAAAGTTATTACCGCAAGGATATGCTAGCCTTTAGCAGATTCTGGCAATTAAGGTCAGCTACAAAATAAGTAACAAACATGAAGAAGGCTATAGTTTTTAGGGGGTTCATACCAAAGAAAGAGGGGCCTAGTCCTCATGTCTATTGCCCTGGTCTTGTTTAACAGGTGGGCAACACACAGGAAATATGGTATCCTTAGAGCTAGTGCTGAATTAGGGGAAATAAAAACAGTTTACTCGTTATCTACATGTGGACTTAGCTATCTATGGTGCAATAGCAGTGAGGCCCAAAGTTCAGAGAGGCCCACTGCCTAAGAATTACTGTTATCTTTTACTATGCAACCAGAGATCAGTTAACATTAACCTTGCTTTCAATGGGACTCATTCCACCGGGGCGGCTCCTCCACTAAGGCAGAGGAGCATCGCCCCATTGCTCTCAGAGCAGAAAAAAATAAAAATAAAATGATAATAAGTTTGTTATTATCATTTTATTTTTCTTTGCTGGGGGCCGGGGTAGGGCTGGGCGGGGCTAAGGTTGGATCCTAGGAGGAGTGGTGAGTGCCTACTCTCAAAATGCACATGACGGTTTGGCCGGCCGTCTTGGCCTGGCCAAACGGTCATGCGTACTTAGCATGTTCCCCACCAGGCTGCATTACACAGCCTGGTAGGGAACATGCCCAGGCTCCCTGTCCCTGTCTGAGCACCGAACCACGGCGCTCAGAGCAATCACAATCCTGCATTGCGGCGTTGTAATTGGCTTAGGGGAGCCCTGGTGCTTACTGGTTCCAGACTTGCCAGGAAGAGACGGAACGATGGAGAGACGGCGGCTGCGGAAAGGTAAGTGGGTTTTTTTTATTGCTTTTTTTTTTCAACCCCCCTCCATCCCTATTTCCTGCCAACCACCAATGCATTACACCCTTGCTGCACCGCTTCTACATTACTTATGACACTCTACTGAACTATATCACACCTTTTAGGGTCTGAATCCGTCTGTTCACAGTGTATATTGCTTCATGTGGAGTGTTTCAGTGCTCTCAAAGATTTATGTAGGTCCTGTTCTCAGTCCACTTCTGATACTCTAGGGCAGATTTACAAGCCCCTTGCGCCACTTTTTCGTCACTTTTCCCATGTTAAAAATGACGCAAAAGTGGCGCAAGGGCCTTGTAAATAAGCCCCTTTGTGTTTTACTTTGTGAGTGTAAGCGTGCATACTCTTTCTCATCTCATCAATACAGCCTCATTTAGAGGACAGGGTTGACACGACCTGGTCCCACTCACCAGAGCCGCAGGGATAGGATTTCTAAAACCCTGGCACAAGCACTCAGTGATGCACCATTACAAATTAGAAATCAAAATTGGACTGCAACCCATACACAAACTACTGAGCAACACTGTGCAATAAGTGTTTCTGGTAATCATCAAAGTCCCACAAGGTTGGGTCAGGGACGCAGTGGAACACTGAACCCTCTTTTGTCAATGGATAACAGATGCAAAATAGCACTAGTCAACAGGAAATTTACTTAAACATTTTTATTTTAAAATTTTAGTCTAGTCCATAAAATGTGAATAGTAACAATACAGAACACAAAAAGAAATGGGGCAATAGTCAGCGAAAACAGCAAGAACATTTCTAACACGTTTAGCGAGTTCTTAACATCCTAAAACCCTTAAGCTCTATCTTGGTGCTATGCTAAATTTTAGCAGAAGCAGTAAATAGCAAGCCCGTGGATGGGAGTTTCTTAAGATGGATCACACAGCATACCTGTTTACATTGGCGAAATAGCAACCCAGCTATGCTCTATCACAGCTTTGCCCGAGAATGAAAAACAGTGCTGTGCTGAAGGCCACTTCTCTTCACTGCTCCCAGCATGGCCCAAACTAGGGCTGGTGGGTGCTGAAATCAGTGGGGCCGATTCCGATCTCGGTCGGAGGCGCACCCAATACCATTCGGTCGGGAAAAAAGCCATGCGAAAGCCAGTTTCCCGACCGATCCGTACAGCACACCGAACGAGCAAGTACGATGCGCACAACAGCAAAAATTCCGGCCGAGCCGTACTCACCCAAACCAGGTCCTGTTCTCCGACCGAGGCGAATCCGGAAACGCCGAATCGAGTCGCACGGAAGGGAAAATGCAGCCCCGTCCGGCCGGACAAGTACGATGCGCTTCCCGTACGCGCCGAACCCGTCGCTACGCACGGCACGTCAAAGCATCCGGGAGAGGCGCACATAAGCTCCGAATCGCGCCACAACACGATCCACGGCTACGAGACGAACACGGCACCGACGAGGACGACGCGAAGCGACGAGGACGAGCTGAAGCGACGAGGACGACGCGAAGCAACGAGAAGGACGAACGACACGAACCAACCATGAATCCCTTCGTCCCGATCATACCAATATTCTACATCTACTACCGGAACAGGCACGGACGCGTACGGCGCAGAAGGTAAGTCAGACACCAACCACAAAACACATACAACACGTACACGACACATCACACACATACACGGGGAATCTGAATATACTTACACCAGCAACAGCAGCACCATAGGGGCGGGATGCCCATCACCAATGCCACATATGCACACAGGGGCCTGAATGCGCGCCACCACCCCAACCCAGGGGGCTGGATGCCTACCACTACTACCACCCTTAGCCAGGGGGGCAGGATGCCTACCACTACTACCACCCTTAGCCAGGGGGCAGGATGCCTACCACTACTACCACCCTCACCCAGGGGGGCAGGATGCCTACCACTACTACCACCCTTAGCCAGGGGGCAGGATGCCTACCACTACTACCACCCTTAGCCAGGGGGGCAGGATGCCCACCACTACTACCACCCTCACCCACGGGGGGCAGGATGCCTACCACTACTACCACCCTCACCCAGGGGGGCAGGATGCCTACCACTACTACCACCTTAGCCAGGGGGGCTGGATGCCCACCACTACTACCACCCTCACCCACGGGGGGCAGGATGCCTACCACTACTACCACCCTTAGCCAGGGGGCAGGATGCCTACCACTACTACCACCCTTAGCCAGGGGGCAGGATGCCCACCACTACTACCACCCTTAGCCAGGGGGCAGGATGCCCACCACTACTACCACCCTCACCCACGGGGGGCAGGATGCCTACCACTACTACCACCCTCACCCAGGGGGGCAGGATGCCTACCACTACTACCACCCTTAGCCAGGCGGGGCTGGATGCCCACCACTACTACCACCCTCACCCACGGGGGGCAGGATGCCTACCACTACTACCACCCTTAGCCAGGGGGCAGGATGCCTACCACTACTACCACCCTTAGCCAGGGGGCAGGATGCCCACCACTACTACCACCCTTAGCCAGGGGGCAGGATGCCCACCACTACTACCACCCTCACCCACGGGGGGCAGGATGCCTACCACTACTACCACCCTTAGCCAGGGGGCAGGATGCCCACCACTACTACCACCCTCACCCACGGGGGGCAGGATGCCTACCACTACTACCACCCTCACCCAGGGGGGCAGGATGCCTACCACTACTACCACCCTTAGCCAGGGGGGCTGGATGCCCACCACTACTACCACCCTCACCCACGGGGGGCAGGATGCCTACCACTACTACCACCCTTAGCCAGGGGGCAGGATGCCCACCACTACTATCACCCTTAGCCAGGGGGCAGGATGCCCACCACTACTACCACCCTCACCCACGGGGGGCAGGATGCCTACCACTACTACCACCCTCACCCAGGGGGCAGGATGCCTACCACTACTACCACCCTTAGCCAGGGGGGCTGGATGCCCACCACTACTACCACCCTCACCCACGGGGGCAGGATGCCTACCACTACTACCACCCTTAGCCAGGGGGCAGGATGCCCACCACTACTACCACCCTTAGCCAGGGGGCAGGATGCCCACCACTACTACCACCCTCACCCACGGGGGGCAGGATGCCTACCACTACTACCACCCTCACCCAGGGGGCAGGATGCCTACCACTACTACCACCCTTAGCCAGGGGGGCTGGATGCCCACCACTACTACCACCCTCACCCACGGGGGGCAGGATGCCTACCACTACTACCACCCTTAGCCAGGGGGCAGGATGCCCACCACTACTACCACCCTTAGCCAGGGGGGCAGGATGCCCACCACTACTACCACCCTCACCCACGGGGGCAGGATGCCTACCACTACTACCACCCTCACCCAGGGGGGCAGGATGCCTACCACTACTACCACCCTTAGCCAGGGGGCAGGATGCCCACCACTACTACCACCCTCACCCACGGGGGGCAGGATGCCTACCACTACTACCACCCTCACCCAGGGGGGGCAGGATGCCTACCACTACTACCACCCTTAGCCAGGGGGCAGGATGCCTACCACTACTACCACCCTTAGCCAGGGGGCAGGATGCCCACCACTACTACCACCCTCACCCACGGGGGGCAGGATGCCTACCACTACTACCACCCTCACCCAGGGGGGCAGGATGCCTACCACTACTACCACCCTTAGCCAGGGGGGCAGGATGCCCACCACTACTACCACCCTCACCCACGGGGGCAGGATGCCTACCACTACTACCACCCTCACCCAGGGGGGCAGGATGCCTACCACTACTACCACCCTTAGCCAGGGGGCAGGATGCCCACCACTACTACCACCCTCACCCACGGGGGCAGGATGCCTACCACTACTACCACCCTCACCCAGGGGGGCAGGATGCCTACCACTACTACCACCCTTAGCCAGGGGGGCTGGATGCCCACCACTACTACCACCCTCACCCACGGGGGGCAGGATGCCTACCACTACTACCACCCTTAGCCAGGGGGCAGGATGCCTACCACTACTACCACCCTTAGCCAGTGGGGCAGGATGCCCACCACTACTACCACCCTTAGCCAGGGGGCAGGATGCCCACCACTACTACCACCCTCACCCACGGGGGGCAGGATGCCTACCACTACTACCACCCTCACCCAGGGGGGCAGGATGCCTACCACTACTACCACCCTTAGCCAGGGGGCTGGATGCCCACCACTACTACCACCCTCACCCACGGGGGGCAGGATGCCTACCACTACTACCACCCTTAGCCAGGGGGCAGGATGCCTACCACTACTACCACCCTTAGCCAGTGGGGCAGGATGCCCACCACTACTACCACCCTTAGCCAGGGGGCAGGATGCCCACCACTACTACCACCCTCACCCACGGGGGGCAGGATGCCTACCACTACTACCACCCTTAGCCAGGGGGCAGGATGCCCACCACTACTACCACCCTTAGCCAGGGGGCAGGATGCCTACCACTACTACCACCCTTAGCCAGGGGGCAGGATGCCCACCACTACTACCACCCTCACCCACGGGGGGCAGGATGCCTACCACTACTACCACCCTCACCCAGGGGGGCAGGATGCCCACCACTACTACCACCCTTAGCCAGGGGGGCTGGATGCCCACCACTACTACCACCCTCACCCAGGGGGGCTGGATGCCTACCACTACTACCACCCCCACTCATAGGATGGACAATACATGACACAACAAGCACACCACAACCTAGGGAATGCAAGATTAAGACATCCCCCCACCACCATGACAAGCGTGTGTAGGCTGTGTCAAATGCCTACAACACCGAACATGACTTTCAACATACAATGTGACCCCCTAGCACATGTGCCACACATATATGTGTGTGGCACCCACAATGCAAGCAGCCCATGACCATTGTGGCAATGGGGCCTAAACCCCCATCATCACAGTGACCAAAAGGTAAGTGTGGGGTCCATAGCTGAAGCACATTTTGACCATTGTGGCAATGGGGTCTAAACCCCCATCATCACAGTGACCAAAAGGCAAGTGTGGGGTCCATAGCTGAAGCACATTTTGACCATTGTGGCAATGGGGTCTAAACCCCCATCATCACAGTGACCAAAAGGCAAGTGTGGGGTCCATAGCTGAAGCACATTTTGACCATTGTGGCAATGGGGTCTACACCCTCATCATCACAGTGACCAAAAGGTAATTGTTGACAAAGAAAGAGCTGCAACTGCCAAACTGCATGGATCATTCCTGGTCACAGAACCAAAAACTCATCTGTGGCAAAGTAGTGTATGTGTCCCATTGCAACATAAATTGGGGGAGCCAAATACTGCAGTGCAAATGAAACATTCCTTTGGCCATGTGCAGACAAACAACACCCATGGGGGCTGAGACCGTCAACAGTCATCAATGACACAATGACAGAAGTGACCATCAGAATGCAGAACCACATATTTGCACCAATGGGCACACAAATGCAGATACCCTGTGGAGACAGCAGATGTGAGGTGAACAGATACCATACCATGGCAGCAATGGGACACACAAACCATGATCACTGTGCTGACCGATTACCTAGGAGTCCCAGGGACAGCAGGGGAAACACACCAAACAACATACAGCCAATGGCACACCCAAGATATGCCAATGCAGTGGTGCAGATGCACAAACACAAACAGGCAGACCAACACTGTCATCATACACAGCAGGTGAGGGGTGGGGGTGCCAGTGTCCCCAGGCAACCACACAACACATGAGGAGAGCTGAATACCAATCATACAGATGTGCATACACTGCCACACTAAGGTAACTCATGGATCCAAATCCCCTATGTGGGCAAGCAGGCATTGTCAGGTGAGAGGGAGCACAAAACACACGTCACACAGGCACGTAGGAACAACAACTGACACAGCAAGTCACAGACACACCACAGCACCACCCCCAGGGCCCCCACAATGTGGTGACCCTGGGCTGAATAAAAATACCACTGTGATGACAAAGCTAAATGTCGTTCACACTGTGAACCACAGTCAGGTGTCCT